>JBBPDC010021594.1:0-12784 GCA_037974485.1 Hemigrammopetersius urotaenia | reverse complement strand
AAAGGGGGAAAAAAGGGGAACCAAGAGGGACGACAGAAAGGGGAACTAAAACTCAGGTGAGGTAGATCTAGGGAGACCGGGCAGATTGTGAACCTTGTTTCTTCTAGAAATATAAATGGCTAGTTTAGCCTGACCAACAGCAAAGTTAAGAAGCTGTGCCTCTGGCTGTAACCAGCGCCATATATGAAGGCACGTAAGGTGAACACCTACTTACATTTTAAAAACAAAGACCCCTTAACCTTAAAAATCCCACGAAGGCGAGAGCATTGTGTAAAACAGTGAGAAATTGTCTCCCTGATGCCACAGAAAACACACTCATCAGAAACAGCAGGTTTGAGGCAGAAATAAAAGAATTCACAGCCACAGCCCCATGTAAAATCCTCCAATGCAGGTCACCTAACCTCTTGCACAATGGTGGTTTGTGGAGCACCCTCCAGGCTGATTTCGTCTGTCGTCCCTCCCCAAGCTTATCCCTCCAAACACTGTCTGGTCTGTTGTTCAAAACAATGCACCTTTACAAAACATCTGTACAAGGTTCTCCCTGAAACGGAATACAAACTCAAATTCGTCAGTCCGGCAAGGTCCAACAGGGGCCCAGAACAGCCCCTCAAATCTGGTATGAGACCAATATCCAGGAAGGGATCCCCCCTATCAGGTGCCAAACGTCCCCTAGTAGAGTCCAGTCCTCCGGGTGAAGGCATGCCATCCACCGCTCAACCATATCCTGGGTGTGACGGATGGACCGCAAGTCCACAGCAGAAGCCACATTCCCAAAATTAGCCATACCAGGACCAGCTGCATTGGCTAAATGCAGCAATTTTATAAAGTTAGACTCACACAACGTCCGAGTGAGATCAGGTACAGCTCCACCCGTCATGTCCAGACGTGCCCCGTGTATGAGAGGCTTCTCAAGCAGCCAGAACAATGAGCGGCTGGTGGCCAGCCTCACAGTTCTGAACATGGACCAGTATCTGAACAGTTCTTGGTAAAAGCAAGGAAGGTCATTCAGGTGCAGTCTCCTGCAATCCAACCAGAAGAGGGCAGTGTCCAGTCCCAGACCACCCACCCTGCGCAGAAGAACACTCGCCGCCACTCTCCAAACCAGATCTGGCGGGCCCATCAAGTACTTTTGGACAAACTGGACGCAAAACGTGACTAGCCGGCTTTCCAGATGAACTAGCCCCAGACCTCCTTCCTGCGTCAGTAAACACAGCAGTCCCTTCGGCAGCCAGTGAAGTCTGTCCCAGAAAAAGTCCACCATGATGGCCTGTAAGCGTAAAAGCAACCCTTTGGGGGATCCACACAAAACAAATGATGAAAAACAGCCAAGGCCGTTAAGTTGTTGAGAATAAGCACCCGTCCCTTAAAAGACAAATAAGGACGGATCCACTCCCACCCTGCAAGTCTACCTTCCAATTTTTCAAACAACCCCTCCCTATTCAACCTCAATGTAGCTTCATCCCCAAGATAGACTCCCAGATAGTTAAGGCCTCCCCGCTGCAACTCAGCCCCTGCAGCAGGCTGGGCAATCCCCTCGCCCATGAGCCGACTGCCAGGGCTACACTCTTACCCCAATTTACCTTTGCAGAGGATAGCTCGGTGATCAATTCCCCTTCAATCTCAGAGCAAAGCCTGCTCAGCAGCGGCTCAATGGCGAGGGAACACAACATTCCAGATAACCCACAGCCCTGCCAGATACCCCGACCAACCGGAAAAGGAGCACACAAACCACCGTTGATTTTCAATAGACTTTCAATGTCTCGATATAAAAGCTGGATGATACCATTAAATTAAGGCCAAAAACCAAAAGCTCCAAGGGTGTTCCATGAAAACGCACGCTCTACACGATCAAAAGCCTTTTCCTGATCCAAAGAGACAAGACCAAGGTCCATGCCCAAACTGTCTGAAATGTCCAAAACATCCCTGACTAAGCAGATATTATCCATTATGGACCTGTCAGGCACACAGTAGGTCTGGTCAATATGGATGAGATACAGCCTGTTAGCAAGAGCCTTGGAAAGCACCTTCAAATCAGTGCATAAGAGACTCACAGGTCTCCAGTTTTTGATGTCCAGCAGATCCCCTTTTTTCAGAAGCAGGACAGTAACAGCCCTCCTGCAGCTGAAAGGCAGGCAGCCATCTGCAAAGCTCTCATTCATCATGACCAGAAAGCCTTATAGAACTCTACAGGATGGCCATCAACACTAGGGGCAGAGCCACCCTCCATGCCCTGCAATGCAGCAGTAAGCTCCTGCACACTCAGCGGCCTTTCCAATTCCTCCATTAACTGCTCAGGGACTTTAGGGAGACCTGCATAAAATTCCTTGGCAAGTTCACAATGTACCTCGAACTCTCTGCGGTAAAGGTCAGCATAGAACTGAACAGCCCGACGTCGTATGTCGCCAGGGTCGGTCCGCTCCAGCCCCTCTTCAGAGCGCAGGGAGTGAATGAGACGACTTTGCCTCTCCAGGGCAAAGAAAAACTGTGAGCAGGCATCTATCTGCGTTAACTTCTGAAAATGCGAGTGGACCAGAGCCCCCTGTGCTCTAATACCCAACAGGTTCACAAGGGAATTTCTCTTGGACTGCAAGAGAAATTCTGCAGCATGACCTTGATGATAAGGAAAGACCATGCGTTCATGTATGTTCAAAGTATCTTGTTCGAGCTTCCTCATAGAGTCATTAATATGCCATGAGACATTGAAAGTATACTGCTGACAAAGTTGCTTGATTTGGACCTTCCCATAATCCCACCACTGATGCCAAGATCTAAAAGCAGCCCAAAAAGTTAAAAACGCTTTTCTAAAATCCATATTGCTGAGCAGGGAAGTGTTAAAATGCCAGTAGGCACTCTTAGACCTCAAGTTGGCAATAAATACTGTACACACAACCAAACTGTGATCAGAAAAACAAACCGGCAACATCAGACACCCTTTAATAACACTAAGATAATGTTTAAAACAATAAATCCTATCATGCCTGGCTAGAGATAAGAACCCATCATGTGCATGGGCCCATGAATACTGACGAACATTAGAGTTCAGGGATCTCCAAACATCAGCCAGACACAGAGCACTTGACACCCAACATTGTATGCTGAGATGCAGCATGAGGCTCTGCATGGTTCCGATCCAGCCCATCATTCTCTGTACGGTTAAAATCCCCTCCTAAGAATAAATATTCCTCAGAGCTACATTGTTGTAGAAGTGAAGCAACAGAATTTAAAAATGTAACCCTGTCAGAGGCAATAACAGGAGCATAGACACTGAAAAAAGTTGACCCAGAACCTTTCGAATTTCGCCCGTATAATCAAACACCATCCCTCAATCAAACAGCTACCCCATCCCTATTTGAATGCATGTGACTAAAGAAAATTCTGCCTCCCCATTCAAGTTCCCACTGAGCTTCACTGTCCTGGTCACTGTGTGTCTCCTGCAGCATTAAAACATCCAGCCGCTTCCTTTTACACAGCTCAAAAATCAAAGCCCTCTTCGCAGGGTCTCGGGCTCCATTCACATTCAGAGATGCGATTCTGAAGGCACTCATCAAGAGTTATGGAAGCACCCAGAAAACAGGCAGCAGAGTGAGCAAACACCATAAGCCTAGGAGGTCTCAGAACCGTCTTCAGTCTGCAGTCCAAATTTGAGCTTTGCTACAATTTTCTTTAATCTGTAAAGCTCCTGAACATGATCGACTGCACATCGACTGCACAGTGTCAATAAAAAGTGTACAGTCAAAAGTGTACAGGGAAAATACTCCTCCACAGCAACCCCCTTCACATTTTTGGTCTGCCGGAGGAATAACCCGATTTTGGAGAACATATAGGCACTCCTATGGCTACGCCCACTTTTAGCATCTGGTAAATCCGAGTCAGAGTCATCAACTCGTCGTCCTCACTGTGTATCTTCCCCCGCAGCCCTGTGGCCCACAGTGCCTTCCCCTTGTTCCCACTAGACTTGACCCCTTTAAACTTCCGCTTTCCAGAGGGGGCCTTAAAGCAGGCTTCCTCCTCTGTAGCGAAATTGACCTCACACCCATCTGCCAAGATGGATTCTACTACCTCAGCCTCCACACCGGCACCAACACTAGCAGGACCAGCACCTGAATCAACAGAGGACAAAGGGAACACTGCAACTTTCATCACATCCTCCGCACAAAGATCTGATGATTCAGCCACTACCCTGAGCAGAGACCTGCCTAACAGGAGCAGCAGGACCAACTGCACCCTTTCCACTTCCACCAGGCTTAACTGTGTTCATCTCCACTTCTGCACTGACCCCCAAATCTGCAGCACCAACCCCCTGATAGCCGCCACCAGCCCCCAGATCTGCAGCGCAGACGCCCTGTACAAAAAATGTCATTGTCTCAGTAGTAACAAAAACAACAAAGTCAAAGTCACCCACCCTGAACTTAAAAGCAATATTCAGTTCTTCCCCGTTTTTCAAAACCATAAAAACATGGTGTCTGAAGCACACTACATGCCTCAGTAAGGACGATTTGCAGCCATGGGGAACTTTTTTAATTTGGGAAACAACCTGACCATAACGAGACAGTTCCGTGAGCAGAAGCTTGTCAGAAAAAAAAGGCGAGACATTCGAAATAACCACTCTACGAGCCTGGCGTATGAGGGGCAGCACAGATACAAATGCGTCATTAAACACCACACCACTCTCCGCCACTGCATTAACCTTTTCCTCTTTATGCAAAGAAATCACCACAGCGCCGTTCATTCTCGACGCTGACAAAATACTCTCACATCCCACCTCCTTACTAACCTCCTCCACTGAAATGATTCTGTCTGAAACGCGCTGTTGCCGGGTGCCGGCATGGCAACCGTCATGGCAACCGGCAAAAAAGCCGGCCACCGGCGTTACACGCCAACCAACCCCACCTGAGAGGGGACAGGTGCTCCTGTTCTGGGGTCAGTGTTTAGTACAGGTTGTGTGTTTGGTGGCTGAGAGGGTACAGCTGTTACTGTTCTGGGGTCAGTGTTTGGAGCAGATTGTGTGTTTGGTGGCTAAGAGGGGACAGCTGTTACTGTTCTGGGGTCAGTGTTATTTCGGGGCAGGTGACCGAGTTCCTGCTGATTCTGTTGATAAAGATTGGCGAGAGAAACTCGATTACACACTTTATCGAGCGTCTCATCGTCACACACACCAGGTCAGAGACTGAAGACTGACGCAGAGGCTCCAGAGATCACAGAGGAGAAACACGAGAGAAGAGGAGAGCGAATAAACCAGAGGAGAGATGGAGGAGGACGGAGAGATGAAGGACAGAAGGGAAGGGACTGTCCATAAACTCATAGTTTAAAGTGGAGGTTGCAGTGAGCAGAGGAGCGAGGGGCCGCTAACAGAGGAAGAGTAAACAAGCAGGATCAGCGACAGTCCAAATAAACCAAAGATCATCAGATGTGATTCCATCCATTCCTTCCTTGTCTTTGTTTATTTTTTGTTTTATTTCATTTTTTGACCGAAAACTCAAACCTGGAATATTTTATATTTTATATTGTTCTTGTCTCTGTGTGTCTTGCAGTCATTATGTAAAGCAACAGTTCTCCACCTGTCCAGCATTAAGGTCCTCCTGTCCATCACAGCATGCTGCCCACTGTTAGCCTTCACCTCTATTCTGGTGGCCATCTTGGAATTTACAGTCCCAACTTTAAAACCTTACAGTTCCGTCACACAGAGTTATTATTGTTGGACTCGTTTCAAAGCGAAGACTCTGAAGTTTCATGTTCCAGAAAAAATAAAATATATAAACGTTTCAAAGAGCAGCACAGGAGGAATCCCGGAGTTTATATTCTGTTTGTGTTAAACCTGTTCGAGTTCAGCAGTGTTTAGTCGTCCCTGACCCTGAAACCCACAGCCACGGGTCTCGACCACTTCTGTTCAGAATTTCAGCTCAAAAGCATAAAAAAGAATGTTCTGTTCAGCTTTTAGTACTGTTTAGTGCAGAGACACTATTATGTCCTTATCCTTATTTATACCATGGGATTATAAATCAATAACAGCTTCAACACCGTTCACACTGTCGGCTCCGCCCCTCACACTGTCGACCCCGCCCCTCAGTTCACCATTTGGTTCAGACAATAAGAACTCCGGGCCCGGCACACCAAGCACTGACAAAGCTCATGCAAAACACAATCAAATACAATAAAACTGATCTGGGAGCAGTTTTCGGGCGAGAGGCTCATTCAAAACGTTACAGACTCTGATATTTGTTAAATAGTGGAGGTTGTAATAATACACCAGTGGCGTTTTAATAATACACCAATCATGGCATAAACAGGGTTTTTGGGACCAGTTGCGGACCAATGGCCTGTCTCGCTTTACACTCACGGCCCAATAAAAAGCCTCCACGGCCCCTCTGTGGTCTGCGGCCCAATGGTTGAGAAATCTGGACATAAGCAATTTCCTCTGGGATCAATAACATTTTCTGATCCGGCAACAAATGTGGACACACAAGCAAATGTAATCATATTCGATTATTCGTGAACATTTACTTTATATTTATGGTTTTATCCGGAGCGACTTCTATTCCCTACCTACAGGGGGCAGTCTCTCCCTGGAGCAGCTTCGATGTTCGAGCATTTTGCTGTAGGTTGTTACACTTTAGGATGCTGAGGGTAGGATTTGAACCCATGACCTCCTAGTCCAGAGGTATCCTACCCACTAGGCCCCACACCCCTGTAAATAGTGTAAATATGGGAGTTTATGATTTGATTTGCTCAGAGTATTTCACCAGCCTGTGCCGAGCAGGACTGTAGGCCAGCGGCGTCAGATATAGAGATGTTGGCAGAGGTCCAGGCTGAGGATGGAGAGGTCTGGGTCTCTTCATGGTGGGCTTTGACTGGACGTTCTCTCAGTGGGATCCAGCACAGATGCAGCTAAAGTGTGACAACCTACAGCAAACTGGCTGAACATCTGAGCTGCACAGATCAGGATTCAGGTCCTTGGCATGGAGTCTGACTGGGCCCTCGGCTCCAAGAGGCCTGCCAGAGATGCTAAAAGGGTGTGATGGCTGCCAGATTTCATCACTGGTCTATCAGAAGTACCTGCAGAGTGGACCCAGCTCCACCAGGGAAGCCACTCAGATGCTAAAGACTATTCAAGAGCTCTGGCTTTCGATTTTTTGGATTTCAGAAAACAAGAAGCACTCTTTTCATGACCCTTTCCCCAAACATCATACCACTAAAATGGAATAAAGGATATCAGTGCCTCCGCAGGTTCCAGGATTCACTTAAATCCTGCCTGTTCTCCCGAAACTTCCTCTATCAGTTCTCCACTCCAGCCGAGGAACTCCCTCTTGCTCTGCTCAGCAGTGGATGTTTCTTGTGATTTCTCCTCGTCCCTCAGAGTGACGCCCCTCTAAACTCAGCTGTAAACCTGTATCTGCTTTCTCCCCCACTGAGGCTTGATCCTGCAGAGCCTCGCTCCTCTTTGTTCTCACCTGTCACTTCATTAACACAGATCACTTCGTTCTGGTTCTGCCTTTAAAACGTCTGCCATCGTTTCTCTTCTGAGAAAACCTGCTCCAGACACAGCCGTCCTTGAACACCACTGCTGAATTCCTCATGTCTCCATCACAGACGAGCTGTCGGAAAGAGTGGTAGCCTCTCAACTGCGGTCTTTCTTAATTAACGACGACCTTTTTGAACCTTTGTACAATGAGCAGAACTGCAGCCGGGGCTTGTGTGGCCTGCAGGGTCTTTTCTCCAGCTCCTGTTTCTCTAATGGCATTTCACTCCTGAAAGCACAAACCAAGGTTCAGGGTTTAGTTACGTTGACACCTTTGACCCAGATTTTAGTTTTAGTTTGACATTTACAGCATTTATCAGACGCTTTTATACAAAAGCGACTTTCATTCACCACCTACAGGGGCAGTCTCCTAACTACAGGTGCTGTCTCCTAACTACAGGTGCTGTCTCCTAACTACAGGGGGCAGTCTCCCTACCTACAGGGGGCGGTCTCCCTAACTACAGGGGGCAGTCTCCTACCTACAGGGGGCAGTCTCCCTACCTACAGGGGGCAGTCTCCTAACTACAGGGGGCAGTTTCCTACCTACAGGGGACAGTCTCCTACCTACAGGGGCAGTCTATTACCTACAGGGGGCGGTCTCCCTACCTACAGGGGGCGGTCTCCCTACCTACAGGGGGCAGTCTCCTACCTACAGGGGGCAGTCTCCTACCTACAGGGGACAGTCTCCTACCTACAGGGGCAGTCTATTACCTACAGGGGACAGTTTATTACCTACAGGGGACAGTCTCCTACCTACAGGGGCAGTCTATTACCTACAGGGGGCAGTCTCCTACCTACAGGGGGACAGTCTCCTACCTACAGGGGGACAGTCTCCTACCTACAGGGGGGCAATCTCCTAACCACAGGGGGCAGTCTCTCCCTGGAGCAACCTGGGGTTAAGGGTCTTGCTGAGGGATATTTGGGAAGCGCATTAAAAACTTCTCATCATCCCCTGTGTCTCATCATCACCTGTGTCCTGTCTGTGCTCTGGTATCATCACCTGTGTCCTGACATCCTCACATCTGTCCTGAAAATGATGGTTTACTCTGATCTGGACCCAACACTCTTCTGGTCTTTCAGTCCTGGCCTCTTTTCAGCTGTTTTCAATGAATTTTTCATTTTTTATTTAGTTCCATCAGGTCTAGCCTTTAATAGTCTCTGTAACTCATTGCAGCTGTGTCTCACAGATATTCAGGGGCTCGTCTCACTGTGTGTTGTTCTGGTATTATTGTGTCAAATAAAGAATCTTGAATCTTGAAAGGTATAAAGCTCCAGGCGGTGTGAAAAAACCCATAAACCTGCATTTCACCCAGAGCTCCATAACACATTTGTCTCTGATGCTGTCTTTGTATGTTCAGCCTATTATTAACATAATTAATACAAATCTGCTGTAGGCTCACACATCCGTTACACCAGGGGTCCCCCAGGGGTCCGTTCTTGGCTCTTTCCTCCTCATTATCTACACGGTGGTTTTAAGATTCAGTCTCTGCTGACCGAGTTCACATGAGTCTCACAGTTCTCACCGCCCTGCCCTCCATTTCTCCAGTATCCCACATTTGAGATCCTGGAAGCTGAATAAACTCAAACATTTTAAAACTAAACCCCTGAGATTTATTCACTCGTCTAAAGTCAATGTTATCAAACTTCACCGCTTTTGCCCGTAATTGAATTTTCTGAATCCTGTATTGGAGCTTTTTTCACCTCCCAGATATTGAAGGTCGTCCTCGCCCTGAAAGATGCTTCATTATCGTATTTTCTTTTCAAGTGGTTTTCTTTACAAAATATGTTTTTTTTCGAACACCAAAGCCTGGCCATTATGGTGGAATCGGCCACCGCTGGAAGCAGATCTGTTGGCAACAGGGCTCCTAATTTAGAGAAGCTCTAACCACTATACGACAATCTCCACGACTTCGCTCTCCTCTTTTAAAGCTCAGCTTCTTTTGTCCCCACTTTTCATTCGCCTCGTCGTTCCAGTCGCACTCGCCGCTCTCCCACTCTTTCTTTTTTATTGCCGATTGAATATGGCCTTGGGAACGAGAACCGCACTAAATAAATTAAACTGTGTGGCGGAGGACACAGGTGGTGTCTGTCTAGCTGGAAATATCAGCTCGTCAACCCACAAGCCATTCCACAAGTGATATAGAACCCCACCCCCCAACCCACCCACTTCACCCCCCACCACCCACCCTCTTCACCCCATCACTCAAGGTCGATTCGAAAGCGCTGGCCTGGGCCTCATCAGGTCTTTAGACAGGAGAACACCGGGGAACCCATGCCGAGTGGTAGCAAAAGAGATTTTGACAAATTTGCTACTTCTATCTTCTATCACTCTTAAGTGCTGGCTGGCACAGTTTCAGAACTGTGTTCGTTTTATTCTACATGAAAAATTATTGAGGGGTGGATCATCAGTGCAAAATGACACCAGCTGTTTAAGCCACTCAGGCTGAAGTCCTTGTAATTAGATACTGTGGAAAAGTCTTGATCCCCCTCATTCCTTTAGATTTCTCCTCCAGAGATCCAGACTCTCCTGTATGTTAGTATGTTCTTGAGGAACAGTTCTCCAGGCTTCCTGAAGGACCTTCAGAGCCTCTCATTTCCAGTCCAGTCCTTGAACCTGACCAGTATACTGGTGGTGCTGAATGCTGAGTGGGCGGAGCTCCTTTATCTAGGCTCCTTGTATCTTCAGACACTTTGCAGCCTGTCAGTAAAACATTTGTTCACATTTCTGTAATTTAATCAGTGGGACAGAGATTAGACAGTCTGACAGGAAACAGGAGTTCCAGAGCGGAGTCTGAAGAACTGAGACTTTCGCACAGTACTGTGGGACATGAATACAACTATATTATAAACTTATAATCACAATAAATGTAATGAATTTATAATCTTATGACAGTTGAATTGTGAAGTTCTGTAACTTTGGTACTTTATTAACAACTTTTAAATGAAATTCGGCTCTATCAGGAGCTCCCAGTCCCAACCATGGACCTCCCAAAGATTGGACGGCATTCAACACTTTAACGCTTTAATGTCCAGTTTATGCTCTGAATCACAGGACATCTCATGTGTCTTTGTTCCAGAGTTATTTTATGACAACTAAACATGGTGTGGTGTCCCTCAGGGCTCTGTTTCAGGTCCGATCCTTTTCTCTGTCATTATGCTCCCTCTGGAATACATTGTCTGGAATTATGACAGAACATCAGCTGGTCCTGTCTTCACTGTCCTGTCTTCACGGCTTTACCTCGTCACTGTGGCAATGTGTTGAGATTTTTAAAGATATTAATTATAATCATCATGAATGGTGATGAATTACATTGCATTTACTTTTAATTAAACATCAATAAAAGATCATTTCTTGTGTCTGATTTGCGATTCCCTCTCTGGGCTCCTGAGCAGAGAGAAGCTTCATTACTTGTCATTAGGATTGATTGTGATGATTTGCATATCCGGAAAAATTCTTCTGAAACAGTATTTTACACTATTATATATTATACAGTATATAGTAAACCTCCAGTTTTACTCGCGGATTCAGTCACACACAGATTTTTTTTGAGAACCAAACTAATAATAATGCGGAAACTGCAAATATCCTCCAAAAACTGCAAAAAATCATTTTTTTGCTTTTTTGTGGCAATAAATATATTTTTTCTGGATGTTCTCACAAGGGGACTCAGGGCAGACTGTAGACCTGGAAGCAATTTGGCCAATATCAAACCAAGGTTGAGCCCTGCGCTCCAAGCACGATTTCTCCACAGTGAAAGCACTCAGACACTTCAGACTCAACAGTTCGATAGATCTCCAGGAGACTGGAACATTGCTGTGAGGGTTTGATTGTATGAGAGCATTAGTGAGGTCAGTACTGATGCTGGAACATTGCTGTGAGGATTTGATTGTATGAGAGCGTTAGTGAGGTCAGATACTGATGGAACATTGCTGTGAGGGTTTCATTGTATGAGAGCGTTAGTGGGGTCAGTACTGACGGAACATTGCTGTGAGGGTTTGATTGTATGAGAGCGTTAGTGTGGTCAGGTACTGATGAAAGTAGGGTGGAGGTAGCTCAGTGGGTAGGATACTTGCCTCCAGACCAAGAGGTCATGGGTTCGAATCCTACCTTCACGACACCACCACTGGGTCAGCAAGACCCTTAACCCGGGGAGACTCTCCCCTGTAGTTAGGGAATGAAAGTCACTTTGGATAAAAGCATCTGATA
Source organism: Hemigrammopetersius urotaenia (assembly GCA_037974485.1). Taxonomy (NCBI): domain Eukaryota; kingdom Metazoa; phylum Chordata; class Actinopteri; order Characiformes; family Alestidae; genus Hemigrammopetersius; species Hemigrammopetersius urotaenia. The sequence goes on along the minus strand of JBBPDC010021594.1, from coordinate 1,061 downwards.
AATGCCGTAAATGTAAATGGAACATTGCTGTGAGGGTTTGATTGTATGAGAGTGTTAGGGTGTACTCACACTAGGCACAGTTGCCCTGAACCGGGCCCGAGTACGATTGTACTCCCCCTCTGGCCCGCACTCACATTAAAGATTTCTGCATTCGTGCCGGAGCACGCTTAAGTCATCATGGTGCGACGGTTTCAGGATAAACAGGAAGAGTGGCACTCTCGCTGAACGCAGTGGAGTCCATCGCTCTGTTTACTTTTTTGATAGTAATTTTGAGTCGTTTGGTCCGCGGTGGTCCACAGCCCCCTCACAGCCTGTTAAACAGGTCTATCACTGTTGTGGCATGAAAAATGGTTTTGGAGCGTCGCAAAAACGTGGCGTCATGCGTCCTGATCCATGCTCCAGCGCGGTTAGTGCTCACACTACATGCGAACCGCGACGGAGTCCAACTGAACTGGACCACACCACACCTCTCCCGAGCGGGCCAGGGACAGCTAAACGAACCGCGCCCGGGCACAGAGCACTCACACTAGTCAAACAAACCTCGCTTTGGTGGTTCAAACTGCCTACTGTGAGTACACCCTTAGTGAGGTCAGGTACTGATGTTAGAACATTGCTGTGAGGGTTTGATTGTATGAGAGTATTAGTGAGGTCAGGTACTGATGTTGGGACATTGCTGTGAGGAGTTGATTGTATGAGAGCATTAGTGAGGCCAGATACTGATGTTGGAACATTGCTGTGAGGATTTGATCGTATGAGAGTATTAGTGAGGTCAGGTACTGATGTTGGAACATTGCTGTGAGGATTTTATTGTATGAGAGCATTGGTGAGGTCAGGCTCTTATGTTGTGTATGTTTTGCTGGATCTCAGTAGATGAGGCAATTTTAAGGATGAGGTAAAAGGCAAAATACTTGATAACAATTTAGGGAATAGATCTGGTCTCAAACTGTGGTTAAATGTTTTCTTTTTTTTTCACATGTATCTTTTTTGGGTTTTCACTGTAAGAAAATATATAGTTTTAAGACAATTATGCAATTAACAGAGTGAGTGAACCACCCATCCAA
>JBBPDC010021575.1:0-12785 GCA_037974485.1 Hemigrammopetersius urotaenia | reverse complement strand
CCTGCTGCCCCCTGCTTCACTTGGTGAATGGGTTAAATGCAGAGGAAGAATTTCGTGCTGTTCACACTGTGTGCTGTTTAGTATATCTGCTGAATGTATTATTTGTTTTTGTCACTCATGAATTTCATCATTGAGGTTTACAAGATATTGGACAAAATGGTACGTTTCATGAAGCTTTGCGGAAGTCCATCTGAAATGACTGTATATTCCCCTTCAGCATCAAAAGGCATAGTTTGTTTCCTTTGGTTTCGTGAGATTGTTTGAGAGATTGTTTAATATTGTTTAATAGAAAACAGCTAAAATAATAAAATCTGCGGTTGCTTTTGTTAGTTTGCTGCTTGTTGATTGATCTCTAGGTCTGCGCAAGCATGGTCCAGCTTAGTCTGGTGCTGAAAGTATTGCTTAAAATCCATTGCTCTAAAATCACAGATTCTATCACAACAACATACAGCATGTAAGCAGCTGGGTTTCACCATGCAGATGTTTCACAGGGTCAGACTAGATAAATATATCTGTTTGTATATGTCCTTAACCTTTTCGGTCAATGGTGACCCATGAATTTACCCAGAACTGAAGTAAATACACAAAGACTCAAGATCTTTGGATGAACAAAAGTCTTGTGATTGAAGAGGCAATGGTAAAGCTAAGATTTTCCTGATACAAGACTTCGACCAAAAACCAATGAACGGACTGACAAGGACATTTTTGCCCCTGATATCTAAAACTTTTTTCCAAACCAGTCCACTGAAGTATGTGCTGAACAAAAGAAGAGGCTCAGCACTTCATCTGCAGTTTGTTTAAGCAGTCTTCTGCCTCAGACATCATTAGGTGTCCTGTTGACATGAGATGTTTTTTCACTATATGAAATTCTTACCTAAAGGTTGCTTTTTCATGTTTTAAGTCAACATAGTGTGTGTCGTTGGCAAGTTAGTAGGTAAGAAGTTCAGTTACTGATACGGATCTGTTTGTGTCAATTACGTTATTTGATGGTCAGTTTTCCAACCAAGAAAACAGCACATTGTTCACCTGCTGCACTCATGTTCACCTGTTAAACAATGCCAGAGAAGAACACTTTTGGTTCCATTAAGAACCTTTCAGCGGAGAATTGTTTCAGGAACTGTTTTTGTAAATGAGTATGAAAAACCTTTTTAAAGTGTAAAAACTTTCTCACAGTAGTTTCAAGATTTTTTTCTGTAATTGTATGTCTAAGTCAGGAACCATTTAGGATCCATCAAGAACAATTTACTTCATTTGAAAAGTTATTGTATTTTTACATTGTGTTCTTTCAAAGCAGACAGAAAACCCAGAGCATTTTTGCTTCTTCTTATGAACTCCATTCTAAAACCTCCATAAATATGTCACTTGCAAAGCCCAGATCTGGCCAGTGCCCATTTCTGCACTTCCGTATGCTCTGTTTGCTTGGGTTAATTAACAGTCGCCCACATTTACCACTGTTCTGGGTCTGATTAGTCTGGACTCATTAAACTGTATGACCTCTGGCACTGTGGCAGGGACAGCAAAGTACATTCATGTAGTAACAAGAAATAAAATGGATCATTGGCTTGTTAGCAAATAAGCTAACTGATCTTTTGGGTTAAAGGAGTTTCTGGGCCGCAGAGAACAATAAAATCCATTGTGTGAGCTATATTCAAAAATAATGACTATGAGAGTTTAAAACTTGCTGCTACTTTCTTTTACTTCCTCTTCAAACATATATTTAAATAGTGGGGAATGAGTTCTTAGCATGCTAGCGTCCCTTATAACAAATACAGTCCCCTCTGGTAGTTTCCAGTTCAGTGAAGGCAAACGTCCATGGAATGTCCCACTAATGCCTTTCTAAGAGTGAGCTTGACATTGAGGAGCAGGCTACAGGAATGTGTGGCATGTTTAAGGAAGTTTTACCAATGAAGCAAACCACATCCAACAGAGTGGAGGTGTACCAGAGGCCAGAGCCAGGTCGGAGGAAACAGCAGTGGGGCGACAGACTAGCTGTGTTCCAGCTGGAGAAGGTGGGTCCTAGGTAGAACTGGCCTATGAAGGCTCCTCATTTGTGTTATATGCAAAGTAAAATGGTCTACCAAAGGTATTTTGACACATCAGTGTCACATGACAACTGGAGAAAATACTGCTGGCAAGCAAAATGTTATTCAGTCAGGTGTGGGGACAGACTACAGAAACAGCTCAGTCACACATATTAATAAGTCCCCGACATTGCCTTCTGCTGTATCAGGATTACACATGGTGAATAAAATTCATTTTAAATATTAATTGCGAGTTATTACATCCATTCAATGCTAGCAATATTAGCATTATGGCTAATGGGATTATATTCCTTGAGTGCTGTGTGTGCTGCACTGTGAAAGCTTAGCATTCCTCTTGTTTTTCTGCCAAAAGATGGCAAGGAACTTATTATTAAATCCCTCATTATGACACATCATTGAAGGCTGTTGTAAAGCCAGACAATTGGGATGGGGCGGCACCACAGCTGGGTACAGAACGTGGGCCATTTTATGTGGGCAAGCTACTCGAGGAAGGTTGTGAAAAGTGGCACGAATTGAGCAGTGACACCTCATCTAGATCTGTTTTGGGTGATAAAGATTCCTGAGGACAGAAGAAAGCCTGTGGTGAATTAAGCGCTGGTGCCACCATTTAGCTGGGGCTCCACGTCTGACCCACTTGAACAATAGTCACTGTGTGAGTAAAATTCTTATGACTGTGTTTAATAGCAAGGCAGGAGTCTGGTGGGAGCATGTGCGATATGTGTGTGTGTGTGTGTGTGTGTGTGTGTGTGTGTGTGTGTGTGTGTGTGTGTGTGTGTGTGTGTCAGGCTGGGCATGTTCACCTTACCTTTCAATCCATAGATGTTTCTCCAACTATTTGTTTGATTGTGCACTTCTATTTGACACAAACTGGTCTGCCATTATAGTGTATAACTAACATTTAATTTACAAGAAGAAAGAATATAAGAATGCAAACTTTGCAAACCTAGCAATCCAAAGTATACACTGTATGGTTAATACAAACAATACTGTTCTACATATATAGAATGCCTTAATCTGCCTTAAATGCCTTAAATTATTTCATTAGTATTTCTCACTAATATCCCACTGACATGAGCTAATAAACCCGTCAGAAGTGCGGATTGTAAACTTCAGGTCAATGCCACTGGTTTGTAAATAGTATTATGGTATTATACCTCATTAAACAATATTGCTGTGCATACATTTTGTTTGCCATGTGTTTATCCTTAGCTGACACTGGGATAAAAGTCAAAAGTCTCAAACCCACAAATTAAATGCAAATCAAATGAATTGCTGACTTTGCAATTAAATATGCAACTCTGGAATAGCAATAGAACAGTTTAGAAAATAATCCTGTGTTCACTGGGAGCTGGGAGGCTCTCTACCAGATTTTTAATATTATAAGTCATGTTTAGTGCCATATTAGCTGTGAATAACCATAGCCTACTTTCACTTAAAAATGAAACACAAGCCAGCAAGAAGCTCCTGAAAAGTCTGAGCACTCAGTTTTCAAGACGCCTGAATCACAGTTTTCTGACTGTATTAGGGATCCTCAAGCAAACTCCATCTGAATTATTGGGATAAGAAAGACAGTGTCTTAGATTTAAAATTCACGTACATAAAAAGATGACAACCCTGGATTATAGACTTCTAGTCATATGCAGTTTTGAACTCCCTCAGTTGAACGTTTTGTTAAGGTGCTAAGTCTCTGGTCACCAACCCTTTTCCTACAGATCTTCCATCCTGAGAGCCGTGTTTTGTAACACCTACTAATAAACTGGTCAACAAACTTCTTTAGAAGTCTCTGATTGGCTGAAGTGTTAAGTAAGGGGGAGGTGGTAGCAGATCTATAAGAGGTGAGTAAACTTTCTGCATACTTTCTAGTTATTTGCAAAGTTTGACATATTGGAAGAAAATAAAACATAAAATATAAAATTGCAGTGTTTAGTACACTAACTAACCCTTTTACCTCAAATCTTCCTATTGTGACCTCTGCGTGCAGAATATCTCAGCACATAATTAAGCATTAGAAATATGAGTCACATTATAGAAGCATGCCATTACAACCACAATCAGTGTCTTAACACTTGACAACAGCTTCTTATTTAGTTGTACGCCGGGGTTGAGTAGGAGTGAGACAGAGGTAAGGAGTTAAATGAGTTGCTCAAAGGCAAACACAACACAGCCCTGCTCAGCACAGTCATGTGTACACAGGAGTTCACTTGGGGTTTTGGACAAGAATTCCTGAAACGTGATGCCTGAGCGACTTCCTAAATGAGAATTTTGGAAGTAATTTTCTGGAGAACATGTGAATGGTTGCCTTTGGTCAGTGTTTCCCAGAAAAAGTCCAATGAAATCTCTGAACAGTTTCAGTCAGGCCCAGAAGTAACTGCTCATATATTTCAATTTGGCCTGATTAGGTTCTGTACCTCCTATGTTGCCCCCCCTCCACCCACAGGGTGTCCCTGCCTCGTGCCCATTGGCACCAGGATAGGCTGCAGGTACCCACAACCCTAGTAAGGATTAAGCAGTTACAGAAAATGAATAAATGAATGAAGATTCTGTACTCCATTTTTTTTTCTTGCATTTTTGCAAAAATATGTATTGGAACTAGTCAAACGTTCACTTTTATAAGGTTTCGTTCTAACACCAATAACATGAAATAAAACTTTTTATGGAACATTACAATTTATGTTATAATCCTGACATGTTGTGTTGTAAACATGTTGTGTTGTAATTTTGTCAGCATTCATAAAGCATTTATTGGAAAATTCTGTTTTCATGGACAACACACCATGCACTATTGCACTATTCGTTTTCTTTTACATTTTGGCACTTCCATCACACTTTTTAATCTTCTTTTATCGATTTTCTATGTATTCTTCTATTTTATTCTTATTTTAGCACATTGATCGACTTTTGTGTGTGATAATATCCTATGTAAATAAACTTGACTTGATGTGGAAGTATTATTTTTTGTATGTGATTTGCGCAGTGTGAATATAAATATCCTTGAATTACTTCAAACATTATGTGAATGGCTGTTTGACCAAAAAGTTTCTATATACCTTTCTGTGTTAACAACCTAACAGTGTGGCTGTCATAATATTTAATATCAATAAAAACAACTACATAAAGTATGCCATTGTCTGAATAGAACCTTGAATCACAGCCTGCCATTTACTGTGAAAATGACTGGGCCTAAAAAATATGGCCTAAAAAAGCTACTTTTACAAGTAAGAATGTTTTTTCCTTCTCCTGAAAAGTTTTCATTTTGAACATATTAATGATATTTTGATGTTTCATGTTTGTTCAATATTTGTTTTTAATTATCAGAAAAAGAATAGAGGGAGTGTAGAATCGTGGGTCAGTAGTGGCTTGTGTTCTGCATTACAGTATTAACCTTAGGCACTGTATTATTTCTAAATCAGTGTAATAGCAGTCAAACAGAACACGCAAGACCACCGGACCAAACAAAAACAACCAGAATGACAACAAAAACATTTCAGTATCCAGTTATTTGTGAGCTTCTCTGAAATTTTTCAGTGACATTGGCTGGAATAAAAAAAAGTTGCTCAAGTGTGATTCATGTTGCTCAAAAACATATTTACCACACGTTGTTGGACTGAAACTACACCCACGCACCTGAACTGAACATAATTCTCACCCACTCAGGATTTGTAAGCTCCTGGAGAAGGAAACTATGAACCCAGGCAGGATTTTCCAAAACAGGAGTGACTTACAATAACAGCGTGATCCAGCATGGAAGTGAATTCTTTCCTCTGTATGTTCACTACTCTCTTTTCCTTCCCTCCCCCTTTCTTCTTGGCCTTACCTGGCTGAAGGCATTCATTTGAAAGTGGTGGAACATTTGACTTAGCAGCGGACTGATTGGCTCCCCTCGGAGACGGTGTTTACTTGAAGCAGCCTGTCTGGCTGTTTTTGTATGACACTGCAACTTCACAAAAGAAAAATTTCATTTTAGGAGCATGTCAAAATACAATCAGATTTAGAAGCTCCATTTATATTCGAATAGCCATTTTTTCCTCACAGTATACACAGAGCACTCAGCTGGTCAGTCACTTGACCTCTGTGTTCAAAAGACGCGTCAAAAATGTGGAGAGCTGACTGTAGTCTGAAGTATTAGTTTGACTCCCACTGGACAGGATCATTAATGCAAATATTTTTGGGTTCTCATAACCCGCCTCCCACTTTTCATAGGCTTTTCCTGCGTTTCCCTTGTTTTAGTTGTTATGGTTGTTTTAGTTGTTGTGCTTTACATTTTCCTTAAAACTGTTTTAATTTGACATGCTGGAGTCACACACTAATGATTCAAATGAGAACAGCTTATAGGACTTTAATTTGTTTGGTGTGCATATGGTTTTATATTGTATGTAATACATTCTGTGTGAAGATGTTTTGGGATTTTGGAATCAGGTGCAACAATGGAAAAAGGCCTATAGTTCTTTGGTGACTATTTCTGTAGTTCTTATATGTACAAGGTGGAAATTCTGGACTGCCGCTGCATCAAAGAGCAGCAGCAAATCAGCAGCAAGGGGAAATAATTAGCGTTCTCGTATTGGCTATTTTCAAACCTCCCGTCTCTGAGTACAGCGGTGTTTCACCATCCCAAGACGTGCTTTCTCTGTGTTTCTCTCTACAGGATAATGCAGCTGAATTCACGTTAATAAATCTGTTACAAAATTAGTAAATTATACTTTTCTTAATAGTTTAGCACTAACATGAATGAAAAATTCTATATTGCTACGGAAAAAGCTGTGACGTCCGTCCCCTCATCCTCATGCTAAGTTGTTTATATTCGGGTGCGGTGTTTAGCAATCCAGCACGAGGACAAGAGGGCGTAGTGGACGTGGCCCGGGTGTCACAAAAGCAAAAAAAATGCAGAGAAAATCTGCAGCTTCTGCGTTAGTGCAGGGGCTTCAGTGAACAATTATTAGTTTGGCTCTCTCTTCAAAATCAATTGTTTCGTCCCCCCACTTTTTCTCTCCTGCATTCAGAAATATATAATTTCATAAATAAAACATTTCATTAAAGTGGATTTGAACAAACATAAAATTAACAATATGTGAAAGTGATCATTCACCACTGCACACAGTGTGAACAGCATGAAATACTTCATCTGCATTTAACCCATTCACCAAGTGAAGCAGGGGGCAACTACGAACACAGCACCCGGGGAGCAGTGTGCGGGGACGGTACCTTGCTCAGAGTACCTCAGAGGTGCCTAGCAGTCTTGGGAATCGAACCTGGACTTTCTGAGCGCAAGGCGAATGCCCTAACCACTAGGCTACCAGCTGCCCCTTTGTAGCCACCACATTCTTAAAACTAGGGTTGTTTTTCACAAAGCAGTTGTAAGAGGACTGATTTAGGATCAGAATCCTATGTATTAATGATGTTTTTTATCACATGTATCACATTTATCACATGTGTGGTATAGCTGCTCTTGAGCTGGTTTGTGAAAACAGACCCTGTTGTTTACAGTGACTGCCTGCTATGATCTGCTAGATTTGTTCATTTTTATAACTCACGGTAAGGCGGTATGACTTAGACCACTTCAACAAGCCTCCTCTAAGAAAATTAAGAAGTTGAGAGATATTTTGGGATGTACTTACAGAAAAGGTTTAAGTGACTATTGACTTCTAATTCTTGTTAGCTACATTAGCATCATAGCTTCAATTCTAAACTGAAGAAGCAAAACCTCGACACTATATATGTCTAAATATGATTAACAGTCGGCTACATCCTGCCCAGTTATTTAATTGTGTTACACTGAACACAGATGTGGCTGCAGAATTCATGATTGCAAGCATATGGTCAATTTTGGTATATCAAATATCAGAAGACAATTTAATATCATATTAAATCAACTGTGTGAACATAGTAAAGGATTCATCTGTCATCTGTTATCATAAGTCATTTTTACCGAGTCCAAGTCAAGCCCCAAGTCTTTGAGTGGTAATGTTTACAAATGGTGACTCTAAATGTTTAGAAGATATGCTAATTGTCCATACCCCGCCATTACAATTGGCTGTTACTTAGCAGGGTGCGGGGCTGCGTGCTGTGATATGCCCTCACCAACATGGAGAATTTGCCTGAAATGATCTTAAATCTAAATATTAAATATGAAAAATATATCTCACACTCTGAATGTGAAACTTTACAGTTAGATAGTGCTCAGTGACACCTTTCCAATGAATCCTCAAAAACTGCTGAAAAAAATGAGCTGAAAACCATTGGAAAGGGAGGAAAAAAGTAATGGGACACCGGGGCGAGGTGAATGGTTTTCGGGGGTTATTACGGCAAACAAGGTTCGTTGGAAAGAGTGTGAGATATAAATAACTAATCCCATGAAATGAACATTGTTTATGAGTTATGACTCATGGGTCACAACACCCTAGTCAAGTCAAAAGTCTTTGTTTGTGCAACTTAAGTGCGTCTCTGCATTACACTACTATTTAGAGAACATAGAGAACATACTATTGCACAGAGAACATAGATTTGGTTATAAAATTATGAGCAAGCGCTGACCATGTACATCAGAATCCTTAAAGCTACATGACACCCATAAACAACTGATACAGTCCTATATAAACAAGTTTATTCTAAGAAGCGTCAGTGGCCAGGGTTGAAACCAACTAAAGCAGCCTTTGTGTCTAATGTCTGTTAGAATAAGCCTTTATACATGTGACTGTAAATTTATGTCAGTTCTCATAAATGGTTAATGCAGGTCCCATGTAAAGGGAGCTTTTGGCAAACACTCTTATCCAGACTTACAATCATGGTAACTTACAATCATCAGTTACAGGGACAGTTCCTTGGGCATCTGAGGGTTTAGTGTCTTGCTCAAGGACACAGTGGTAGAAAGTGGGGGTTTTACAACTTGGTCTTTGGGTTCACAGGCAAGTGTTTTACCAACTAGGCTATGCCCACCCTTGTAGCCTTACCAATGCTGCACTTCAGTGATATGTTGCATGATGTTTAGTGTGGAAATCTATTTCTTTACAACATATTTCTTTCTGAATCCAACCACTTGCTAGGACTCCCCCCTACCACCAGCACTGGGAGGACGAGCATTCCGCTAACATCAAGGACAATGGACAGCGCAACAGACTTGGAGGAGCGAGTTGACTAACATCGCTCTGAGTGATACAAAGAGCCATCCTACCCACAAAGTGCCATCCTACCCACCCAAGAAAGTGAAGATGTTTCTATAATGCAGCAACAAATTACACACATCCTTGTTTGTCTCTAGAAATCATAAGGCTTTCTTTGAATGCCTAGAATGCTGTAAGGCCTCTGCACTGACCCACACGTCCGCACATGCTATAAACCAGCCTACATGTAGAAGTGCTCCTGATATCAGGATAACAGTAAAGAAGTTTCTTCAATGTAATGAGAGCTATTTTAGCCGGTCTCCCCCGCCCCCTGCCCCCTGTAACCACAGCTATTTAGACCTTTGCAGATGGCAGCAGAGAGGGCTGACGGAGTTAGATAACGCACATACTTCAGCAGCACCCACTCAGATAGGTTTACACGGCATGGCCAATGCACTGTTACCTTAAGTAATACAGTGTGATGCCGCCATGTTTTCGCCTGTTTAGGCAGCTGCAGTGTTTTGCCTTAGGTTTCTGTGTGCAGGTGTGGATGAGGTTGTTTGCTTCTGTCGGAAGCTGTCATGGCACACCAAGCGAGTGTGCTGCAGGAAGTAGAGGCGCTTAAAGAGAGAGGCCTGCAGAAAGAAGGGGGGGAGGAGACGCTTCGGGGCCGCGGTCAGTGGGCCAGTAAAGCTGAGTTCCTGCTGGCTGTGGCCGGCCAGATCATCGGCCTGGGCAACGTCTGGCGCTTTCCATACCTCTGCTACAAGAATGGAGGAGGTGAGAGGGTGATGAATGCTTCTGGCATGCATCCAACATTTCTCTGTCAAAGATTTAAGGACAGTGTACAGTAACACAGTTTATTAACCTTCACCGTCAGATAACAGGGTGCTTTCCAGATACATTTAGTCAAAGGTACAAGTAAATATACCCTCAAACATAGGACATGATTCAGTGGTGCACATTCAATGAGTGTTAAAAGTGGGGAAGGGGGCATATTTTTACCAAAGAAATTTACTTTTTCGTTTGTGTTGTGTTTTTTTGTGGTCTATAATATATGCATAAACAGATATTTATATTTATAAGACAGTATTTATGAAATGCATTTATTTATTATGTAGACATCCACATACAGCATTACGCTAAGCTATGCTGATAAAACACTGATAAAAAAAAACGTTATCTTTTTATATTAAGTTGGTACATTAAGCCTGTGCCATTGTTTGGGCAGCAAAGTGCAAAGAAGTTATAATAATAATAAAGTAATTTATCATTAAGTATAACGTAATAAAACCAAATGATCATTTGTTACCGGATGATGGAATGATGGTATATACATATATAAAATGATTAAAATAAAAATATATTGCTTCTATTTTACCTAATAGAAATCATTCCCATAATAGTATTGTGCTTTTATTAAGCTTTTAAGTGTAGAATAAAAAAACATACGGACCAAAACTTTTGGCACCCCTAGAGAATATTTAAATTTTTTTAAAATGGCTTCGGTTTCTTTCTGTCTAGGGTTTCTCTGGGGTATAAACATGTAAATATTTAAAAATCCATTAATCCCTGTGCAAATGTTCCCGAAACATATGTTTACATTGAAAAACTAGACGATTTTCTGTTTCTTAACATAAAATATGCAACTTTGTTTATGCTTGAAAAATGTATACATGTTTATACATTTATATGATGGTGCCAATAATTCTGGACTGTGTGCTTTCCTGTCTCTTTTTAGGTGTTTTCTTTGTCCCTTATCTCCTCTTCTTGGTGCTGTGTGGGATCCCGCTCTTCCTCCTGGAGACGTCTCTGGGTCAGTACACTAGTTTGGGAGGTGTGAGTGCCTGGAGAAGCATCTGTCCACTGTTTGGAGGTAAAAATGCTCTCATATACAAGCTGACACTGTCTGCTAGGTACATATTGTGCATTCAGAAAGAGGTACACCATCATCACTGTATTACAAAACTACACTTCAGTGACTTTGTTTCAGAATTTATGGTCATGTAGCCAGCGACAGATTTTTGTATTTTGTGTGAATGCTGTCACATTCTTTGTATTCGTTAACAAAAGTGCACACTCATGCTGACTGGCTGGTGGGGCTAGAAATGAGCCTGAACTGTATCAGATAAGCCTGCCATTGCATTATTTTCATTATTAAAGTCATTATAATCTGCAGATGTGTTTGGGCACACCTACTCCTTACTTCACAATACATTTATGCATTACTTACACACATGTTTTCAATAAGGATATGTATCTGTTTCTGAGTTTTAAGGGGGGTGGGGTGTCAAGAGGAATGGGGCTGGCACGTAAAGGGGGTCTTAGACTAAGGAAGAGAATTGCAATTTTATACATTTATTTGAATATGTATAGTGTAATGGTGCTAATGATGTATACAGCAATTTTTTTATTTGTATGGATTTGTGTAAATATACACCCACAGGCAGTAAGCAAAGTAACACCCCATGAACTACTACATGAAATTGTATCCAAAAGGTCTATCCTGCAGGAGCACATTGTTTACTGGCCGTTGTCCATCTGCTGCTGCTGCACAGTTTATCACCCACCCTCAACCCTGTCCATTAGGGAAAACAGACCAGCCTAGGCAGATATTATCTGGGTGGTTGACTATACAGCAGTGTTACTGACATGGTAGTAGGCCAGCAGCTGGTCAGTGGTGGTCTCTTTCTACTAATGGAAAGGGAGGAAGCAGATACCTACATAGTGCCTCTATATTAAGTGTTATTCATAAAATGACCAATACACATTTCATGTGAGTTGTATAGAATTTAGTATTAAAATATAATAGAGGATTTAATCTGTTCAGTCTTTACCACCCACGTCCAAAAACGGGCAAATATGAAGCAGGAACCACAGATGTATCACCAGGTCATGGTAATGTCTTTAAGAGGAAGTTTTCAAATACAGTCGACTGTAACTGTTACAGTTAAGCTTCACACTTAATAGGACGTGTAGAACAGAAAATATTTAGATCATGGGGTTATTTGGTTAAGCTGAAGGTGTCCAGGCCATGTGGTGGCCAGCCGGGCCGTTAAAGATTCTAAGGATGGACAGTTATCATGTGTGTTTACAGAGCTCACTGGACTCATACACTCTCTCTTCCTCAACATAAATAACTTCTATAAAAAACACAAGCGTCTATGAATGGTTGAATATCAAAATACAGCTAGGCAGCACTACCTACACCAACCAAACCTGTTCATTAATGGTCAAGACCTTTCAGGACCAGCAGTGTACACGGATTATTTGGGTAGTGGATCAATCTCAGTGCAACCCTGACGTGGTAATGGTGTGGGCTGCACAGAGTGGATCAAACACCTTAGTGTCGCTGCTGGACTGAGCGTTGTTCCCCCACAATATCCAGCCAGCAGTGTCAGAAAATGACCATTGTCAAGGGTGGATACAAGATAGTGAAGTGTCTCATCAGTCTATATCATATATACATTGGCATTTACAACATTTATCAGTCGCTCTAATCCACGTATTTCATGAGGATATATATCTGATATCTTACAGTGTGAGAATTACCACTCCATAATCTGGGTGGGGGTAGCTCAGTGGGTAGGATACTTGCCTCTGGACCAAGAGGTCACAGGTTCGAATCCTACCTTCAGCACCACCACTG
>JBBPDC010021558.1:0-12786 GCA_037974485.1 Hemigrammopetersius urotaenia | reverse complement strand
GTGATCTGGGAGAACATTTGGAGGCATATTTATGGTTTACACTATAAAAACAGGCATTGGGATCATTTTGGGGGGGCATTTTAATCTAGATTAATCTCAAGATTACAATGAGATTAATCTAGATTAAAAAATTAATCTATTCCCACCTCTAGTATAATGTATAGTGCAAGAATATGGTCCATAGTCTACAGTGTAAGGATACAATGGTTACAATGGTTCTGACTGTAAAAATATATAGTGTAGTGTAAAAATATAATGTATAGTGTGAGAATAAAATCCATAGTGTTCAATGGTTCCTATTGTAAAAAGAGATAGTATGGTGTATGTATATAGCTTATAGTGTATGTGGGAATGTAGTGTATAGTGTACGAATACAGTGTCATCCATATCACAACACACAGACTCTTCTGGCTAGATTTCACCCCTGCAGAACTTACCGGCCAGGCAAACTGAAAGGGGATTAGCAGCGTTCCGGTCTCGCTGTGTTTTTCCCGGTTGTTTTCCAGCTGAAAGGAATTTCCCCCAAGCACACCGCTGCTCGCGCTGCCGAAGATGCACGGCCCACCTGCGCTCACCTCCACCTGGTACTCCTTGGCGCATGCGCGGAAATATGTGCGGCACACGCACGCCTCCCCGCCTCCGCAGCAGCGCCCGCTCGCGAGCTGCCCACCACTGTTCTCCATGTGTGCCAAACGGAGCTCGAGATATCCAGTCGACCGGCACACCTGCCACAAAAAATACACAGTCAATCACGTTTTCGAGAAAACTAAGCAGTTAGTGCAAGTGGGCGAGTATGCAGGTGGTCCCATTCCTCATCCAGAACTGTACTGTTGCACAGCGAGCCAGACTGAGACTACAGTGGGTGTTTAAGCTCCAGCTTTGTGCAAAATAAGATATCACTCATTTACAGAGTTAATATGCACTGATGTACAGGTTAGTCTGAGACTTTCTATCAGATTACATCAGATGAGATAATATCAGAAATGTGTACTTTATTGATCCCAGGGCGACACTATTTTGTTGCTGCATCTTACATTGCAAATTAGGCAATAAAGCCACTTGACATGGACAAGCTCGAAAAAAAAAGCTCATGTATACGGTCAATTAATTAAAACTAGTGCTAGTGTGGTAAAGTGGCTAGTTCTGTACAAATTAAACAACTGTACAGTATTAGCTGTGCATCTATAATGTAAACGCACATTAACACTTAACTGGAATCAAGCAACGTTTCCAAAAGAGAGGCATGAACAGATGGAGTCCAGTTCTGTGTTAATACCTTGAGACCTCAGTGCAGCGGGACTGAGGTGCCTTTTTACGTTTGGCTAAAAAGCAGTAAGTCAATAATATGATAAAAAGATGGTTCATTTAAAAGTGACAAGAAAAAGTGCTGTAGGAGATGGGATCAGACAGAGGAGTGAACATGGAGGTATAAATATGTGGATATGGAAAAAATACTAAGGTATGGTGGAAATGATTTAATGATGGTTTAATGACCGTTTTAGTTCATATTTTAACTCAACACCTTGCAGGACAGTAATAATAATAATTAAAGCTGATAAATTGCACATTTGAGGCTGCAAACCATGCTAACACTACTCCAGCCCTTTTTATTATGGACTGCACAGGACGCACAAAATATATCAAAACTAACCATATTCAAAGAGAAAAAAGAGAACATCTGCACATTTCAGCGATATAGCTACGCTATATGGACATGCAATAATGCACAGACTTCTTATAGTTGGTATTTAAGCCAGGGTATGCAATACAAAAAAACGACACTGGCAACAAATGCTGATGTTAAATAGAGCAAGATGCATGTTTTACACTAAAGCTGCACATGCCACTCATACTAATACAGTTACAATTCAAACCTACTTTTAAAGATCACATGATTTCAGGAAAATGTGGTAAATCGAATGAAATCTGGAATATGACCACATTGTGTTGATTAAAAGCACAATAAAAAGTTAAAGTTTGAGAGAGTGGGGAGTAAGGAAGGTATCACGAATCGAAATGCAAAATAAAAGTTAGCAAACTGAGCTCACCTCCGTCCAAAACGACAAAATCAGGCAGGTTATGGAAAGGCAGCTGCCCATGTGGCTCCGCATGACTCCTGTCAGGTTAAGGGAATAATGCCACGGGGAAAAAAACACGTTTATCCATCACAAAAACCTCTTTTAATTCAGAAGCTACGGTTCTCCTCACATGGAAGCGTCTCTTCCATCCACTCTCCACTCCGTTTGCTATCTGAGGAGCTGAAGTTCAGCAGCTCCCTGCTCGGCCAAAAGTCAGAGCGGTCGAGACAGCAATGAAGCCCCGCCTACGTCGCATTCTCATTGGCCTTCTCTACTTGGGGGCGGAGTCGGCCTGGTTAACGCTCTTAATTCATAGACCCTGCAATCGGAGGCCAGTTATAACGTGTTTACTACACTAAATGGTCAAAAGTATTGGGACGCCTTCTCTTTACACTGAAATCTGTATATTTGCATTCAAATATACAGAGTTTAATATGGAGTTAGTCCCCCTTTGCAGCTGTAACAGCTTCCACTCTTTTTAGAAGGCTTTCCAGAAGATTGTGGAGTTTCTGTGCAAATTTGTGCCAATTCATTCTGTAGAGCGTCAGGCACTGATGTCGGATGAGAAGGCCTGGCTCTGTGTTGCCAGCTAAGTTATTCCACACTGAACTCATTTAACCATGTCTTTATGGAGCTCACTTTGTGCACTGGGACACAGTCCTGATGGCATAGAAAAGTTTCTTTAACAAACGGTGTCCACAAAGTTGGAAGCATGGTGTTGTCCAAAATGTATCGGTCTTCATCCCAGTTCTTTTGTCCATATAGTGTGCATTTCACATAATTCTACAATAGAGTAAATAGTGCTACACAAACTGTTGCTGTTGGGGGTTGTTTGACAGAAACTTTTTTTGGTCTTGAATGTTGCAACAAAGTGTCAGGATATATTTGTTTAAAATGTAAAGTTTTATTTAATTAATAATAAAAACGGAATATGATCTATTTATTTTTGGTTTTGTTTTTTAAGATATATATACATGCAACATTTACACCTCAAAACAGATCTCTAGCTGTGTTTCCATGGTAACATGTAGTGTTGGCCTATTATTGGAATGTTGACTGAATTCGGGTGGGGAAAAAAATGTGCGTAAAACGCCAACCCCAAATAAGTTTTCAAGACTTAAATGACTGCTTTAGAGTGTAATTACAGTGCAAACTATGATTTTAACTCAAAACATAACCAGTGACAGTATAATTCAAAAGCCAGTTTCAACTGATTTTAATAAATGATTCACTGCGGCATTGTATAACCTGTTTATTGTCATATAACTACTGTGTCAGTGGACTAATTGTATTCTTTATCTCATTTTATTGCTTCTCTTTTTAGAAACATTGCCTTATGAGGAAGCCAAGTAGGGGACATTCAAGAGAGGGATGCCTATGTGCGCCCTCTACTGCTGCTCCTTTTAAGTTCTTCCTTCACACCTGAAAACAGACATGGGCAGCACAAATAAATAGAACATGGGAAGAAAAACATGGAAGCTTTCTGGCTTGAATAAAAGGCACTGAGGCAGATTTTTTTTTGCACCAGTACTTCCACAGCAAGTTTGGTGGTTTTAGTTTAGTTGCACTTCAAGGAAAATGACCCGTCTATGAGTACATGCACACAGGTGACAAATTAAAATAAAAAAATAAAGTAAAGTGTCTAAGCAAAGTGTTGGGCCACCACAAGCCACCAGAACAGTTTCAGAGAGCTTTGGCCCAGATTCTGCAAGGGAGGGACAAAATCCCATTCTTGAAGAAGATATTTCCTCAAATTGAGTTTTTATTGTTGGTGGAGAGCAACATTAGTGCAAAATCTGTAAACGGAACTGGGCTGATATCTGGTGATGGTGATTTTCCAGATGCATGAAACCCTTCAGTGATCCCTTCAGGTCTCTGTGGATGGGGGCATTGTCACCCTGGAGGATGACAATGTCAACAATCAGTCAGAACTACACAGTATTACACAGTTTATGCATCTCCCAGCTGATATGGTATCTCTGTTGGCTGCTAGATGGTGGCTATGGTGTTCCAGGTGGTTACTAGGGAGTTGCTAGGGGGATGCTATGATATCCCACATTTTTGAGAAGGGTGTTGAAAACTGTAGGAGTAGCTAACAGATACAAATGTGGTAAAAAGTAAATAGTAAGATCACACAACTGAGATCATATTGATTAATTGCATTAAGTAAGGAGCCAAGACTGTGATTTTATGATCTTTAATACTATTGTGATTTTAATATGAGTAAATATTTTTTTCCACAATTCAGATTCATAAGTTCACCTCTCTCCTTCATTGTATCTTTCCCTGCTTTATGGCTCACAGACATTATCAGGACTGATAAAAGAGCGTGGGAACGTTTTGGGTAAGTGGTGCATGCCTGCTCAACCTCTCGCACTGACAGAGTGACCGAGTGGTCATATCACCAACACATGATTAAGCCAGATAAAAATCAGATATTTCATGTACAACTGTAATTAGTCCTGCTAACTCTATCTGTCCTAATCTCTCTCTCTCCCTCTCTCTCTCTCTCTCTCTCTCTCTCAGAATGGGTAACATTTCCCATCTAATCTGGCTCTCTGACTCAGTCCTTCAGTTGTAATGTTCTGTTTCAGTGCCTAAAGAATAAAGAGAGGAAATTTTCTTATTCGTGTCCATTGTTGCTCTCTCAGTGCACCACGTAAAGAAAATAAGTTAGAACAATTCTCAGCACAATGTAAGGAAACAGAACGAGTGGAACATATGAGAAGTTTGACCTTGAAAATACTGGAATGCAATGAAATCACTATGATGTCTTGAATGAACTGCAACCGTGTTGTTTTTTACTTTAATTTAAAGTGTATGTATTTATTTGAAGTTTATTGGGCGGGACAAAACAACAGAAACATCAGATTCTCGTACTAACGTCTTATTAGGTATACTACATAACTGCTCTCTGTTGGTTTACATTTTCTAACTGCAGCCCATCAGTTGCTGCAGAATCATCCCCCTTCTTCCCTGTCCATAAATAGAAAGAGATCATCAGTCTTTAACTGTAGATGAACAATGAGTACATACATGAATGCAGCAATAAAATTCTAAAATTCTATTCTTTGTATGGTGTTTGTGTTATTTTTCTCCACTCTGTGCATACACAGCAAGATGAAGTCATAGTTGTAATCTCTTTACTAGCATGGAAACATGAGTACAGATAAAGTGCTTTCTCTCCTTTTATAGCCCATTAACTTAAGCGTCCTCAAATACAAACACACCACTCCCAGGGGCCCCGCGAAAAGCTTACAGAGCTGCAGGTTTTACCTTCTTGCCAAACAAACACACACACACACACACACACACACACACACACACACACACACACACACACACACACACAGGTACAACCACTTTGTTGTAAGGCAAAATGGTCCCCAAAGAAAATGTATCTTCTTCATATCTGCTTTACCACCGCCATCACCTCAAAGAACAAACAAAAAAATACATTGTGTTGGAGCTGTAGTAATCAGGACCCCTGGTTCCATTCACCACCACTGGAAATTAATCAACAATGAAGCATTTCACACCAAAGCCACCCAGAATGACTTTGCTTTTATTTCAGCAACTGAATTATGCATCTTTTACATGGTTGAATTCACTTAACATAAAGCCATCTTAAAGTGATAGTTCAAGATCCCAAGCAATAATAAAAGAAAACCATTATGAAAGTGGGATTATGACCGCTTATCGGTCTATATTCCTCGTACTCCTTTAATTCGTTGATAGCCATGTTAGCTGGTCAAACCGTTCCTTTAAGGTTCTTTTCTCTCTTTCTCTCTCTGGCCTTTCAGCTGAAGGTGCCAAAAGTGTTAGATCCTTTATTTTGGGTCAGCACTGTGACTGATGGAGTTGCGAGAGAGCGCTTAACCTTTGCCCTTCTCCTCAGCTTCTGTCCTTTCTGTTCCATTGAGACGTGAAGCCTTAAGATGTGTGTGTGCATATTTTTCAGCACTCTTTAATCGGCTGAAGAAGGGGAACTGAGCCTTGACTGGCCGAATGAGGATCAATTGGGCCATGCTTTTAAAAGTGGAGAGATTAAGGGCTTGGAAAGGTGCTCTTTCTTTTGTGTCTCCCTGAACCTCGCGTTGACCTACCCCTCTCCCTCTGCACCAACAGATAAAGCAAAAGACCTCAGCCACTTCACCTGTGCAACACTTTTACCTGAGAAGGTTCTCATGTATCTAAGGCTGATGCCTAATCCAAAATCAATCCCACGGTGTAAAAAATCCATCCCTCATATCTACATCCTTGCTTGTGCGCAGTTAATAGTTTTGAAGAACAGACCTAAAGTCTAATGTGGCTAAATTAGTTTGCTAGTTTGCTTAGCGTAACAGAACATGCGCTAACATAAAATTATATGGTGCACTTTTCTGCATTTACAAACTCATGCAAATGTTTGAAACTGTACACAGTCACTTGTGGAATCATATCAATAAGATGCACTATATGGACAAAAGAATTCTGGCACACCTGTTTTTCAGGGTTTGGGCTAGACCCCTTACTGCCAGTGAAGGGCAATCTTAATGCTTCAGCAGACCGAGACATTTTGGACACCATGCTTCCAACTTTTTGGACACAGTTTGGGGAAGAACCTTTTCTATTCCAGCATTACTGTACCCCAATGCAAAAAGCAAGATCCATAAAGACAAGTTAATCCCAGAGGTGTTTCAAGTTAATCCCAGAGGTGTTGACTGTATTCCGTGTAGAAGAACTTGACTGGCCCACACAGAACCCTGACCTCAACCCCATCCAACACCTCTGGGATGAACTTGAAATGGAGATTGTGAGCCAGACCTTCTCATCCAACATCAGTTCTTAAGCTAATAAATACAAAATGAATGGGCACAAATTTCCACAGAAACACTCCAAAATCTTGTGGAAAGCCTTCCAAGAAGAGAAAAGGATGTTATGTCTGCGAAGGGGGGACAGTCTCCCTGGAGCACTTGGGGTTAAGGGTCTGATCCCTTGTTTAAGTGTCAGCGGGGGTTTGCTAAAGGTAGGATTCAAACCCATTACCTCTTGGTCCAGAGGCAAGTATCCTACCCATTGAGATCCACCACGCCCCACATCCCTGTAGGTGTAATAGTCAGGTGACCCAATACTTTTGTCTATACAGTGAATAAATACCACTTAAAGATGACCTCAAGTACCACTTGGTCATCTTTATAGAAATCTTGAGAAAGTACCATAAAACATATAAAACTGGAGCCTTTAGTTACTAGACCATCATTTTCAGTTCTTTTAGGCAGATGCTTGGCTAGGGTTCCACTCTAAATCAACAGTAATTCTGGCCTGTGTAAAAACCCAAATAAGACCACTGAACCTGACTATACTCAGGCATCACAGTGCCACACTACCATGTCAACTGCACACGCCAACACATGCAGCATAGTCTGTAACTGTACATCTATACAGTGGATCTATAAAGTAGCTGAATGGATGGTGGGTCTTATCAGCAAAACCAGCTGTGCCAATCATTCACTGCTTTAGAGTGCAATACAAGAGGGCGTACACACACATATATGTAACACACAGTCATACACATAAACATTGTGTGGAGCATATACAGCGGAGAATGGAAGGAGATGGGCAGGGCTTGGAGCACACTGTGTTTTCTAAGAGATCCCTAAGGGCCCTCTGTGTTCATGACCATGACTGAGATTGCGCTGGCAGAAAACCAAAAACACATGCACAATTACAACAACAGTTTGGAGAAAAAAATGAATTTACTAATTTATCATTTAACCCAAATGTACTCAATCAGCCCAGACTTCCAAATTTCAATTCTTTACAAGTCACTAGTCACTTAAGTCCCAAAAACCTAACACTCAAGTCCAGCACTTCTTTAAGGTATGGATGACTCATTTCGCATTTAATGTAAGATATTAAAAACTCTGATTTAAAAAGTTTCAAGTGAAAGACATCAGAAGTGTTATTTTGCTGTGCTGATCAAAGGAGCCCGTCATTATGTAAAGGAGCCCATCGTTATGTAATGGAGGGATTACAGTCTTTCACAAATCTAAATAATGACAAAGAAAAAGCAGCTCAATATTTAATTTTTTACCTGTAAATTGATACTTTAGCTTGCACGCACAAAGGGTGTTCATGCCATTATATTTAATTCATGAACAAGTGATTTTTTAATATAACAGCTCTTAAACCTAATCTCGGCATTTGTGTGGGCAGCAAAGAAAGCATTTAATTGCACAAAGAAATGTGATTTCTACTGTACATATGACAAAAGGTTTGAATCTTGAATCTGGCTTATTTTAGCAAGCTAATTAGCTATCGCTAGCTGTTGCTTAGCAACAAGGAGATGCACAGACAAAACATAATAATGTTAGCCTTAAAGATAACAACAGCTTGGTGCATCTCACTTTTTGCTGTGTTCAGAATAATGCAATGTAGGCTCACATTTGTTTTGCACTACCCAAGAGGGTAAGGGGCCTAACAAGTAATAGAAGTTTGCAGCTATAAAACATGTTTGTCCATTTGGGGCAAGGGGAAAAATAGTTAAATGGATTTTAAGTGCCCAACAATCCTAACCTTTAATTAAAGACTAAGCGTTTATAGCTATGGAACTATCAGATGAGGGTGGAGCTTAATTCCCCCTTCAAATGTACAGAAAGAGCTTCAGAGGAAGGGGGTGGATGACTGGTATTGCCTTGTTTACGCAATTATGGTAATGAACAGAAAAGTTATAAAGAAACCGCAGAGACAATATACTGGTTCATAAAGCAGCAAGGACCTCAAGGAATTCCCTTCAAGCGTAAAAACTTGCGTGCACTAAACAGTTGCAGTAAATCACAGTAATTAGCTTATTCAAACTGTGAGTAAACAACAGGAGAGAAATGAAACAGGGTTTGGGAGAAGAGTAATGTAGTGTTTGTGAAATATGAATGTCCTCGGAACATGTTTTGATGCATGTCCCTTTACGCTACTGCAGTGTATTAGTAACTTGCAATGGAAGTGTAGAAGTGAATAAACAAACCTGAAAAAGAGTGAAGGCTTTGCAGTACGTTCAACATAATTATGTTGATAATTAATAATATTCTAGTAGAACAGTCTCTGATTGAATTAAAGATCATATTATTCATTAATATAACAAACTAATAAACAAAATAATTGTGTTATAGCAAACTATAGCAATTGTCGTATTATTCAATATGATTCTTCTAGGAGTTCATGACATTATTTTATAAAGATCATCAGAGAGAAGTGAGTGGTGGGTGTGTGTGTGTGCCTCCAGGGTGAGTCCCTGCCTCATGTTCTCTGACCCCGGGATAGACTCTGGGTACCTGCGACCCTAGTGTGGATTAAGGGGTTACAGAAAATGAATGAAGGAATGATTATGCGAGAGAGAGCCTGAGAGAGACAGCAATGCGAGGAAAATAATGAGGGCTAAGACAAAGGATGAGTTTTGTAAAACTGCACTTGCATCGGTGTACTAATGTTCTGACAAATGAATTTTGCTATTATTTTCATAATGGTGTCCAAAGAGAGTCCAGCATACCGTCAGGCGTCTTTGAGAGTGTTGGTAAATTATTTGTGGTCAGGTGTATTCATATATTCATTAAACACTTTACTAGTTCCTAGTTAGACTTATTTACCTTAAGATGGTTTTCTGACATTAACTTGACGTACCACAGTTGTTGTGTATAGTTAGAATTATATCAGTGTTGGTGGAGTTAGCCCCAGACGTCCACTGACCCCTGCAACAGCCATGACCAGTAATATTAAAACCCACCTCTACTATAAAGAATAAAGATTCTGCTCCCTTATGGAGTTTTAGTACGTCCCAGCACTAAGCAACTGGCAAAAGACATTGCGTCTGAACATATGAACACATATTAGAGCTTGTAAGCAGCATTTCTATAGTCACTCCTTCAGTAAAGTATCCTGGCAAAGATCTGCTGCTGTTTACCCCGTCGCTCATATTCCCAGTCAGTGCTGTATCTATAACCTCCAGAAAGACTAGAATAGATAAAAAATGTTAAACTTATTTTATTGTTTCCCAAAAATCAGTGGGGCTTCTGTGACCTGAGAGTTCCCAACATCTGAGTGAATTGCTCTGTAGGTATGTTTGTAAAAAATCCCATTGATCCTAACCAGAAACTGCAGCATTTGACCAAACTGTGTGAGTTAACTCTGTGACCTACTCTGTAAAGATGTAACTATCCAAGAAT
The DNA here is from genome assembly GCA_037974485.1 of Hemigrammopetersius urotaenia. Taxonomy (NCBI): domain Eukaryota; kingdom Metazoa; phylum Chordata; class Actinopteri; order Characiformes; family Alestidae; genus Hemigrammopetersius; species Hemigrammopetersius urotaenia. Next base: position 2,510 of record JBBPDC010021558.1, on the reverse strand, counting down.
TTTTGCCATACTAACTTTAGCTTGATCACATGACAAAAAATCAGTCCATCCTAACAGGTCTCAAAACAACCACATACTCGGGTAAACTGCGGTTCTTCAGCACACTTTCATCACATCAGGACTGCACTCATGCATTCTTCTGCACTTGGCCAACATTTCCGAGCAGGAATGAAAGCAGGGGGGAAATTTTCTTAGGCACCGGTAAGAGTTCCTGCGCAATTGTTTCACACATTAGAACATTTTTCAGAATGAGGGAACATTTCCTGCTATTTAGATAGGCGGGCGAGGCTCGGGGGGAAGGGGCGGGGGGGTCCAGGGTGAGATGACAGGAGAAAGAGTGCAGTTAGCCATCAGGGGAATTCCACAATCACTGATCTGCTCTGACAAACTACACAGAAAATTCAGAAAGAATCAACATATGTCATGAGCACGGCCCACTTTCAGCGCTTTACTGACTTGAGAGGCTATGACAAGTTTTTACAACTATCGAGACTTAGCATGCCCGATCAGACCCAACCCCAGCGTCTACGACAGTGCGTTCCAGTTCCTGCGAATATTCAGCAACTTCGCACAGCTATTGAAGAGGAGTGGACCAACATTCCACAGCCCACAATCAACAACCTGATCAACTGCGTGAGGCAAATGATTTAACCACCAGACCTGATTGGTTAAATACTCTTATACTCATACTCTTACACTTCTCACACAAATAAAGATTCAGGTCCTGACCTGAACCTACTGTTTCATATTTTTCCCAAAAAAAAGTCATAACTGCTAGCTAGGACTTCCCCAGGCACACCAAACTAATAAAGTGCTATTGACCATTGCTTTCTGAACACAGAAAATGTTAACCTCCAGTTCTGTTACATTCACTAAGAGACATCTGTGCTGGCTTGCTTAGTAATGGGCAAGAGGGAGGCAATTACGCTGTCTCGGAATCCCCAGACACTGATGGCTCTCGAATCACCAAGGTTCAAATCTTCCAATGAAACGCGTCATGACTTCGATAAGCTTTTTTTCGTAATACTTAATCACTTTTTTTGAAGTTCATTTTCCTGCTATTTCAGCAAACTTAAGTAATACATGATGTCCTCATGATAAAATGAAAGAAGGTTTAGTCTGTACATGTTACACTTTTTCACTCTCTCTCTCTCTGCCATTTCACTGGCAAAAGCAGTACACAAGCAGATCTTATCAACCAAAGACAAAGAGTAAGAGCCTAACCAAACAAAAGGTGACTGAACATTCCTTTTCTTCTTTACTAGCAGTCAGAAAGTACTCAAAGCCTTCTTTAGGATGTCCCAAAGGCCCGACTTTTGGTGTTGCTTGCAGACAGAGTGGGCTTTGTTGATGGTTGGGCTGATCTGTTTGTCTTGGCTTGGTGTTTCGGATCTTTCAGACTTTGCTCCATGTTCACGGTGGTTTAAATTTCAGAAGCTTTGGATGCATCCCAGATGCGTCTCAGAGGGAAAACATGTTTGTCATTGATTGATTATATTCTAATGGTGCCCACGTCGCCCATACATTTGCTCCACAGGAGTAGATGACGTCATGGTGTCCTCGTTTCCCTACTGCAAAAGAAAACGGCACATCAATAAGATCAGTCCTAAAGCTTAGTGTAATAAAGTGATGGTCCATATACAGTCCTCCACCTTGCGCTAAATGCAGTCCATCAGCCAAGACATGTTTGTGAAGAGAAGTGAAGAGAAGCCGCTTAGTTTTGTACTGAAGTTACTAGGCTAATGTAGCTAAAGAATGAACAAGTTATCATCACAGTGCTAAATTATTATTACACAGTGCTATCAATCATGATAAAAAGAAAAAATAGGGGAATAGGCGCCTCAAATCACTTGAAGATGGATAGAGCATCAGGCATGATGTGAACAACCATCGCTGTAGCAATAGCAGCTTATTTAGTTACATATCAGAAACCCCCTGAAGATTAAAAGGATATTATTTCACTCCCTGTTTTTACTTTACTAGTCTTCACTATTTAGTGTGGGGGAACGCAGTGTGGGTTGCACTGCAGCCTCACAGCAAGATAATCCTGGGTTTTATTCTTTTCTGAGTGGAATTTGTGAGTCCTCATGTCAACATGGGTGTTCACCCAAGGTCCAGAGAATAAACCAACATAGAAATGTGTTGGCTAACAAGGCTGATACCGAACGAGTATTTGTAGCCACCAATTAGTGTGATGTAATTTGCATATTGCAAATAAGAAATCACCTTGTTCATTCAGCATTAGTGATACGAGTAAAGAAAAACATATCACTGATCAGCACTTTTTGAGTTTTTTTGTTGAAAAAGGTACACACAGTCTAAGTGCTTTGCTGATGATGTCCTCATAAACCATAATGGCAAGGAAAACATGCCAACCTCCCACTCTGCTACTAAAAACACAGGCTTTGTCAGGTTAAATTTGGAGCCACAAAGCACACACTCTCTCTCTCTCTCTCTCTCTCTCTCTCTCTCTCTCTCTCTCTCTCTCTCTCTCTCTCTCTCTCTCTCTC
>JBBPDC010021475.1:0-12790 GCA_037974485.1 Hemigrammopetersius urotaenia | reverse complement strand
CCTACAACAATTACAGCAGCGTTTGGATATTTATTTTCGTGCTCATTGATCATATCGTGTAGCTCCTTCAGTGCAGCCTCCTCCTTAGTGGAGAGGGGGATATACACGACACTCACAATGATGCACTGCAGTTCTCTGGGCAAATAAAATGGTCTTAGCTTCAGGGTCAGAAATTCCACATTTTCAGAGCAGGATTTTGAAATGATCTTACAGTCAGTACACCATGATTGCTTGACGAGGGCGGCCGTTCCTCCTCCGCGAGTCTTGCCTCTCTCCGTTGCGCTTCGGTCCGCTCTGAAGACCGTGTAGCCTTCTGGTGTTATTGCCGCATCGGGTGTCCTTTCCCCCAGTCAGGTTTCACAGAAACACAGTATGGAGCACTCCTGAATGTCCTTCTGCATGGAAATCCGAGCATGGAGTTCGTCCATTTTGTTTTCCAGAGTCTGAACATTTGCAAACAGTATGACCGGAAGGGTTAGCCTTCCGTTGCTAACCAAGCGCCGGAGCCTTCGGTCCGCTCCTCACCGCCTGCCGCGCATCCGCTTCGGCTTGCTGTTCTCAGGAGAACCCCCTACCGACGGGCCAGGCATTGAGTCAGCGTGGTGTATTAGCTCAGGGTAGGTTTCCAGCGAGAGCGAGATTTGGTTCTTTTGGGGAACCAATTATATACCACTGAAATGTAAGCCATCCCAGGGAAGGCTGAAGACAAAACACAGGACAGGACAGAATGGAAAGCTTAGGTTGTGAACACATCTTAGGGCAAAAAATTACATTATGTTAACAGCCAGTAACATCCTTTTACATCCTTGCTTTCTCAAATCATGTTCCCTTACCTGCCTTCCACTATTCATAAACACACTAAAATTATGATGAAAATTACGATGAATTGTGTGGCTTGCAAGGCTGATAATTCCCATGTTCTTGCAAGTTCATTCTTGCAAGATAACTGGTTCAGAAAGTCCCATATTTGCATTCTTGCTTTTGAGTAACTAGGGACTATATTTCACATCCTCTACTGGGACCATGTTAAATATGACATTTTTCTGGAATTTTTGGTGAACAATTCCTGTTTTGCTTTGAGCTTAACATGTAAACTGTTGCACTGGCCATATTGGTGACCTGATCTGGCAAAATGAGTCACAGTAACCCAAAATTCAAAATAGAGGTTTTGAGATCATCGAAAAAGCTTTAAAATGATATCTTGGTCAAAGCTGTATCTTAAACGGTTGTCAGGTTATAGTTGTTTGAATTATGGTCTCGCAGCACCATTTTCCAACTGAAAAACTGAGAAAATCGCATTTAAAGTTTTTTGTCAGTTTTTTGTTGATATCTTTAATTATTTCAAAATATTTATTAAATATTTATCAAATAATTCTTATTTTTTTAAGATTTGAGAGCTGCAACTCAACTTAAATATCCATTTAAGAGCATTTTCACAATTATTTCTATGATTAATTTTTAAGACCTTTTCTTTCATATAAGACCAAAAAAGAAAAATTGATATTTTTCAACATAATCTAAATAAATCTAAATAAATAGAACGCAGACTTCTGACTCATTATGGCAGATCGGGTCACATTTTATGTTTTATTTTCGCAAAGAAAATCAACCAAACATCTGTGGTGGTGTCAGGCCGGTGTGTGTATGAGGAAGGGGGAGGACGCCGGACTGGGCAGAACAAACAAAAGTTTAATGGTTTAAAGTAATCAAAGGGAAACAGGTGCGGGGCTCATTAGAGGGACCGGAGGAATGTGGTGCTGGAAAAGTAAAACAGGAGAAAAAAGGGGAAACAGGAGGGACGACAAGGGGAAAACTAATATTCAGGGGAGGAAGAACGAGGGAGACGGGGAGCGGGCGGTGCAACCGTGACAGGTGGCCCAATTTCTGCTTATAATTGTATACATATGTATGTGTGCTGTTTTTGCCCACATATACATGGTAGTGCAGGCTCAAACCAGTCAATACCGAATGCATATAGAATGTAAATGCAGTTCATTGCAATGTCATGACTAAAGTAATGACAGTTATACAGCATAGCAGAAGAACTGTAATAACTGTACTCGTCTAAAGGTTAATTTATGCATTGACATGTCTCAGCCCCTGGCCGCTGTCGATATGTGTGAATGTGAGCATGCATGGGCTGATCTCTAACTTTCTGTGTGTGTGTGTGTGTGTGTACAGATGGAAGGTCATCCATCAGAGTGGGATTAACCTTGTTGAGATCTTTGACATTTCCTTCTGTCCCCTATAAGAGGAGAAGCTTTCGGAGCCAATTGACCTCTTAAGTCGTTTTACTCAACTAGTGTTATTTATTGGATGGTACAGATACGACACACTACTGTTATTTACAATGTTGCCACATAATGTCAGACTCACTTGCCACTTTATTAGAAAATTCCTTGTACCTTCATCTTGCTGGTTTACAGTTAAAAACAGACACAGATATCTTCTAATTTTCCATCAGTGGTCAGTTTGTGTTACTCCTGACTGGATAACCATGGGTATGCTTATACCTACAATGCTACCACAATGTCAGTTTCCACCAAAGGAGTATCTGGTTATTTACATTTCCGGCATTTATCAGACGCTTTTATCCAAAGCGACTTCCATTCCCTTCCTACAGGGGGCAGTCTTCTCCCTGAAGCAACTTGGGGTTTAGGGTCTTGCTCAGGGACCCAGTGGATTCAAACCCATGATCTCTTGGTCCAGAGGCAAGTATCCTACCACTAAGCCACCACCACCCTATCAGCAGTGCTGTGGAAACTGACCAGTGAAGGGCAATATTTTACATCTATGTGGTTGACTCACAGAGAAGGCGGAGCTCATAAAAATGAAAGTAACCATTCGTGAACTACACCACAGCTTGAAATTCAACATCTGCATTTAACTCATTCACCAACTGAAGCAGTGGGCAGCCAGGAACATGGCGAGCAGAGTGTGGGGATGGTACTTTGCTCAGGGTACCTCAGTGGTGCCTAGCGGTCTTGGGAATCGAACCTGGACTTTCTGATCGCAGGGCAAATGCCCTAACCACTAGGCTACCAGCTGCCCCTAAAAGTGCCAGGGAGCATAATAATAAAGGTTTCTTGTAGATGTCAAAGACTTCCTGATGTTCCACTCCTCATACAATACATCGTCCCAGCAGTCTTATATTACACCTGAAACCTTAAGCTATGTCACATCGAGTGAGATGAGGCACAAATGCAGATTCCATTGATAGTGTTTTATTTATGACCGACCATAAACTGTAGGGAGAGACCTCATTGCTGACATGTCAGAAACAGTTATCAGGCTGAGATGCACTGGAAAATCAAAGTATGCTGTAAGTTGTGTACAATAACAGTACAGCATGGTTCCTGTATATTTGTGAGAAAGTGCCTTTAGTTACCTGGATAAATGCAAACCATGATACAGTAACCCCTCAGTTTTACATGGATTCAGTCTAATGCAGATTGAAAAGTTGTCAACCGCCATAAAAAGAAGAAGAAGCTGCTGCAGCATGTAGCATGACTGCTCTTTGTCTTGTCCTCATATTTTAATGTTTTAACCCCCCCAATTGTCAACAGTTATCTCAGTTTATTTAGTATTAGTAAGCTGTGCCCTGTCTAAACACGTGGGTAGAGAGTTATTTCAACCTTTCTTTTGTTTACGAGTCTTTGTACGCTGCTAATGCCAACCACTAACGTTTTTTTAAGAAATAACGTTTTCTGATTCCGATTATTTATTTACCTTTACATTTTCTTTACGGGTAATCCATTAAACTGTTAAAACTGTTCAGGGGGCATATTTAGAGTTTACACAATTTTTTTACTAAAACACAACAACGTGGTTTTTCACTATACGCAGGTGCTCTTGGAACGTAAACCCTGTGTATATCATATTGTTCTATAGTAAATACTACTATACCATGATGGTAAATGCTACTATATTAAAACTAGGCTTTTCATTTGAATCTCGAAACATGATCAAAATATTAGGAAAAAACACCTCTGAGGATAAAAAGGATCTCTCTGGAATTCTAGTTGTATATTCTAGAATGAACATGGACATTTAAAGGGGACATTTTATGCAAAACTCACTTCAGTCATAAAAGGTCTATGGGCTACAAAACATGTTAATGAAGTTCTTTGCACAAAATCACTCTCACATAAAGAGATTCACCAGCTTTATTCTTCACAGTTTCAGGCCCGTTCAGAATGAGCCGTTTGGATGGAGGGCCCAGTCTGACGTAATACTGGGGCAATTTGCATAGAACCGCCCCTCATCTGTCTAGACCCCACCCACTAGATTAGTTGAAGATCTGTCATTTTGTCTATTAGTTTTATGAGCACAGAGAAGCTGAGCGCTGTGTCTACAGGCAGAAGAAGTGTTGTGTTGTTGCTGCAAAGAACAGCACAAATACCTACAGTCTCTCCCAGACAAAGAAAACCAAAGAACTGCGGGGCTTTCATTTCATTTTCGATGGCCATGTCCCAGCAACAATCGGTTTCATTCCACCTTAAAAAGTTTCACCTTATGGTGGAACGAAAAATTCAATTTAGGAGCTGTGAATAAAGAACTATCTTCAGCGTCATGGAGGATCTGTATCTACTGTCCATGACAAGTCTGCAGATGAAGGAGATGTAAGTACTTTCAAATAATGACTTTTGTGTTTCTATCGCAGTTCATTTTGTTTTGTTTGGTATGTGTCAAATGAGCAGCGTAAGGGTCGGTGTAGCCTGGGATGGGTGGGGCGTGGCCAGCAATAGCTTATTTGCATAAAAGGGACAGAGCCCTGAAACAGCTCATATCGAAAGGGCCTGAAACTGTGAAGAATAAAGCTGGTTATATCTCTTTATGTGAGAGTGATTTTGTGCAAAGAACTTCAAGAACATTTTGTAGCCCATCGACTATCATAACTCGTTTTTAAAAAAAAGCGAGTTTTGCATAATATGTCCCCTTTAAGATTGTTAAAGAAATTATATGTTTCATCTAAAAGCTGTATGTATCTGAGCAATGACGAAGGAGACTTGCAGAATTGCTCCATGTGCCAGTATCTTTTTCTTGATAAATGGTGCCAGCTCTTAATCACATCATGCTGCCAACTTGGACTGATAAGGGAGTTGTTTTGTGCTCTGATTAATCAAAGTTAGGATATCTAAGTGCCCCGCAGAGCATTGGTCTGCCTTCTGGAGCAGAGAGAGAATAAACGCCTAGATACTTCCATTAAAATAGGCTCACAGCAACAATAAGAAATGAATAGAACTGGACTAGCTCAAAGTTAAAGGTTTTCTTTATACTTTCTCTTTTTCTAAATGAGTTCAAAATGGCAACTTCTGTTTACTGTTTCAAAATGCAATGACCTTTGGACCATTAAAATGATACAGGATGATATTTTGTTTTTCCTTCTCATATAAGGTACAGTACTGTGCAATGGACTATCTTATATTTTGCTTTGAAAAATACTATTATCTGCATGTTAAATTGACCTCTCTAAAATATTTAGTTAATTAAATTAGAAATATTTTACTGCCCCTAGATCTTGCTATTGGATCCCACCAAGACCTCCTTATTCTGCCTGGTGTAGTCACAGTGACTGTATATATTCCTCGTTCTGATCACCAAATACTATAGTGAGCCAAGGGTAACAGAGGTGAGGAAAAGTTCCCTAAAGCTGTAGGAATAAACCTCAGGAGGAACCAAAACTCAAAAGGGCCCTCCTTTGGTCGACCTGGAAGGAAAGAAAGTCTCTAATGGAGATAAATAACAATAGAAGGCTTTCGTAAAGACTGTACATCTACGGCTAACAAAGTAATTATAGTTAAGAGTTTTAATTGGAGTCAGTGTAAGGAGTAGTTTGAGAGTCTCCACAATAACAGGAACAACAGCCTCCACCTGAGCTTGTTTACCACCGGTTGGTTACACACAGTATTTTACTTTGGATCAAAAATACAATCCTGAAAAACAACAATACTTAAGAAATATGTTATCCTTTTACCAGTACCAGTCTACCCTACAGCAGAAGGCTCAATCATAATAATAATAATAATAATAATAATAATAATAATAGTAATAATAATACATATTATATATATTATTATATTATATTTATATAGCCCTTTATATTTTTCACCAAAAATCTCAAAGTACAGAAAACAAAATAACTAAATAAAAGGACGTCTATGGCAAGAACCCCGTGCAGGACAGCTGAAGTATTGGGGACCACAAATGCAGTTTGTTCAAGACACTCTCCACAGATACGGCGGGCCAGCCGAGCACCTCCAGGCCTGATGGTGACTCTCCCGGCGTGGATGGAGCACAGGCCCGCGTCCTCGAACAGATCCACCAAGTAAAGCCTCGCTGGCTTCCTGCAGGGCCGTGAGGGCAGAGCTCTGGAAGAGGTGGTTGGTCCTGAAATCTGGCGAGCCGCCTTCGTGGCCAGCGGCTTCCTGGGAGCCTTCCCAATGGTGGATTTGCGGGCGGTCTGCTTCGTTTTGCCATGGTAGCCACAAGAAAAAGTAATGAAAATAATAGTAAAATATATAGACTAAACAAATATTTCTTGATCGGATGACTATTTACATTAAATCATAATTTAAAAAAATACAAAGAAAAATAAAATAAAATAAAAATATGCCAGATGGAGTGCCGTCAGTCTCGCCAACATCCCTGTAACCTAGCAACATCTTATTTATTCTATACAGTTGATGTGTTAATATGGATTGTTCATTTGTGTTCCAACATCTGCCACTGAAATAAATGGCACCCTTCCAATATGTTTGTTTGTATTTATAATAAAATTAATTAAAATATAACTGTTCCTTGGTGATAATGCCATAGAATAACTACCTTTTGTTCCGTTAAAAAAAAACTCCATTAAACTACTCATTAGGTTCTTGATCCAAAGAACTCTTATGTTTTTCATTTTTTAAGACTGTATTATTAGATTTAGGTTTTTGGTGAGTGTTTTTAAAATGAATGAAAAGTTACTTTTAACATTAAATTTAGATTTATTATTTGTTAATTGATATGTTTCTATCCTGTATCTGCTGTCAATTATTTTGTCATTTCTGAAGCTTAAATGACTACGAATTATTCAGTAATTCCATTGAAATATTCACTAACTGTTATTTATTATTTATCAACTATTGCATATCATTCAGAAACTGCTGTGAATCATTGAATAACTATTATAAATCTTTTAGTAACTACTACAAATTATTAACATCATGTTATAAATGATTTAGTAAGAGCTGTTAGTTATTCAATACATACTATCAAATATTTGTTACTCACTGAGTAACTCATTTAATATTTATTAAAAAAAAAAAAAAAAGAAGAAGAAGAAGAAGAACAACAACAACAACAACAACAACAACAACAACAACAACAACAACAACAACAAGAAAACCTTCAATCTTCACCAGAGCTAAAACATATAATGTTGAATTAGGTACAGAAAAATGATAAAACATGTTCTTTGAATAGATGTGTCAGTTTTTGGTCTCTGATGTGTTTTCAGCTGTTTCAGAGTCTCTGTGTTAACCCTGAGTGAACTGCTGACCTTGCGGCAGAGCGGATGAAGCTGAGGAGGAGAAAAGAGGGAGAGAAAAGAGCAGTGCAGGCCTGTGATGAGAGGAGGGGAAGGAGGAGGCTTAGTGTTGGATTATACAACAAACAACAGCAGCCCAAGATGCTGGGAGCAAACACACGGCGGTGAGGGAACCATTACTGGCAATTTGTGTTTGGATCTGCAGGTTCAGGTGGTCGTTCTCCCTGGAGCACAATCAGAAGCACCATGGGGCACCAGGACCCCCCAACCCTCGCCCCCCTACACCAAAACACACACACGCACACACACACACACACACACACACACACACACACACACACACATTTAGTGAGAATGATACGAGCCACAGCAGCAGGGTAGGGGTGCCTGCTGAAGGGCAGATTAGAGTGAAGGGTTTCTTCCTTTTCTTTCTCTTCCTCAGTTTCTCTGTCCTCCTTTACCCCCACCTGTCTCTCACCCACTCTCTCACCCTTTCCCCTTATTTTTTTTCTCTGTCTCTCCCTGTCTCTCTCTTTCTTTCTCTCTATTTCTCCTTTTATCTCTCACCCTTTTCCCTTCTTTTTTATATGTCTCTCTCCATCACCCTTTCTTTCTCTCCATTTCTCTTTTTATCTCTCACTCTTTCCCCTTCTTTTTTTCTCTGTCTCTCTCTTTCATTCTCTCTATTTCTCCTTTTATCTTCTCTGGCTCTTTTGGGTTTCACTCTGCCTCTTTCTTGCATGCCCTTCCTCTTTCACTCCTTTTTTCTCTTTCCCTGTTTTTCAGTTTCTTCTTCACTTATTACTCTCTCTCTCTCTCTCTCTCTCTCTCTCTCTCTCTCTCTCTCTCTCTCTCTCTCTCTCTCCTTTCTCTTTTTTCTCCCTGTCATTGCCTCTTTCTCTCTCTTTGGTTTTCACTTTGCTTCTTGCTCTCTTTTCTCTCTCACGCTCAAATACACACTCTCGCCTTTTCACACGAATACAAAAGAAATGGAACTATTTATTTTCTGCATGCCAGAAGTTGCACACATTTGTTCTCCTTTTATTTCAGCTTCATTCTGAATGTTTTAGTTTCAGAACCTTGGAGAGCACTATCGTCTGCAGGGATGGTGTACAGAGGGACGTCCTTGTTATTCAGGACCACGGACAGTATACAGAAACAAGCTATAGGGAAGAAACAGCACCCAGTGGCACCGAAGCAGGTTCAGGCAATAAAATTCAACATAAATACACCAAGTCCAACAGTCTCCCCCTAACTTTTTTAAATCAATCTTCACATTGAAGTGTACTAAACAACATGCTGCATGGATCTGTGCTGGAAGTCCAACAGATGGTGAACATATGCCAAAATAACTCCTTATATGGTTACCATGGTTTGTGTTGGTGTCAGACATCATTTGGGGCTTTATTTGGTGTTTCTATGTGACACAGAACAAAATTTAAAAAACATGAGATAATAAAAAAATGCTACTGGGTTTTAAAAGTAAAAAAACACAAGATCTTTGAACTTTCAGGATAAGTGGGGTGGGGCCTGGATGGTAGCTGAGTGGTGGCGATCAGCAAATGAACAGCAAATGCCGAGCATGTAGGGGAGGAAACACTGGTTTTGTATTGTTTTATTATGTGTTAGAGTTTACTAAATAACTCTGAGTTTAGTTTATTTTATTACTGTTGCATCATTACACCAAGCCCTTTTTTTCCCTATTCAAAAAATTGATTCGTTGAACACTCAAATACTTCTCTCCATGCAATGCAATGCAAAAATATAAAACAGAAACCAATGGCCTGATGTATTCAGGTGAGTTCTCGCCAGCTGTGCTTGGAGAAAAGCACCTTAAACAGCCACGCTCCATTAGAGAACCCTACTGTGCCTGAGGCCGCCCCCCCCGGCCGCTTGGTGAGCCATCCAGGAGCAAACATCAATTAGAGAAAGGTTACCTTGCACCACTGCTGGCTGGTGCGAACCAGGAGAACAAAAAAGCACAGGAGTGGACTTATTTTTTTAAGCCTCCCCCACCCCCCAGCAGACCTTTCTTTTGCATTTAGAGCTGGTCGCCTTATTTCGAAAGGTCACATCAAGCAAAAAACAGAAGTTTGTAGGAGAGGCCTGAGCGATGACTAAAGTTGCCCACCATGGAGGTGACGCACAGCACTGATGACTCATTATTCACGTCACTTCAAACTTCTTGGACCAAATGAGTATCACTGATCAATGATCTGCCTCACGGTACACGGTACTATTCTGAATATTCAATATCAGTGTTGAATGGAAAAGTAAATTTAATAGAAGTTTTCGGCTCAGTGTCACACATCCACACAACAAGCAATTTTTTATTTATTATCATATCATTATGTGCATTATTATCTTATTATTACATGTGATAATCTACGTCAATGTCAAGTGCAGTTTTCAACCCGTTCATTAAAACATTACCATAATGTGCAATGTGTTATTATTATAATGTGCAATTATAACCATGTGCAATATCTCTATTTATGTCAATATTACTGAATATAACTTAATAACACACACCTAACAACAATTTGTGTTTTTGGTAATTCACTTAATTACAGTTATTTATCTATATTATAATAATAATAATAATAATAATAATAATAATAATAATAATAATAATAATTATTATTATTATTATTATTATTATTATTATTATTATTATTATTATATTGCACTTTACATTGTACAAAAAAAAATCTCATAGTACACAGACAGAAAATTACATATTAAAACACAGAATTAAAAATCTAGAGGAGTAAAAACATTACTTTTTTAAATACAGCAAGCAATCAAATAATCATTTAAAACATTGGATTAAATTAATAACCCACCATGTGTGAATAAAGCATAGTGTATTTCATATTGGATATATTTCGACTTTATATTTTATATTTGTTTTTGTGTATCTGTGCATAAGCAATTTCCTCTGGGATCAAAACAGTTTTCTGATTCTGAAGGTTCAAGGCTACTTTATTGTCATCAGCAACTGTAAACACGTAGATAATATTTTTCCATGGACCACTGTGTAACATATAGCAACATGCAACATTCAGCAGAGTGCAAGTTACACTCTGAAACAACGCAAACAACATAATACATAAACCACAACAATGTAACAGTACAGTGTGAAAAGAACTTTCCAGACTGATTAATGTTACACTGTAAGTGTGATAATTGCCAGTTACAAAGATCAAGGAATAACAGAAACAATACAATAAATAGACAATGGGATGCAAATCTGAGAGTAAGTAAGTAGGCTACACAACAGTCTAACAGTAAAGTGTGAAAGGAATGTAAACCTTGCAGAATTAATAATATTGCACCATACATGTGTTATTGCACAGCAGCATGGAACCACAATGAGTAAATGTAAATTATGGACACAGATTTGAGCCAAAATGGTCATCTATTAAGTTTTCTTCATTAAGTTAGAACTTTTTTAAAGTTCATGTGTACTTGCACCATAGTTATAGTGTAATTGTACCACTGTGTTTTCCATCTGCCATTATTTTGGAGTGTGCCCAAGCATGTTTGACCCCCAAAGTTCAGTTCCTTTGGTTAGGTTGATTGTGCCAAACACATATACGAGGCTAAGATTTAATCAGGGTTCAGCTGGACTTGGGTTCAGTGCATTTCTAGTGTGATCAAAACCTCCACCAAGGCACAAAATGTGAATTTTATTTTAAATGCAAAGGGATTATATTGACCTGTAATAATAAATGTAATAAAATAAAACTTAATAAAATAGTAACTTAGTATAAAAAACAAATATATATACTGCTCAAAAAAATAAAGGGAACACTTAAACAACACAATGTAACTTCAAGTCAATCACACGTCTGTGAAATCAAACTGTCCACGTAGGAGGCAACACTGATTTACAGTCTACACTTTCTCATTGACAATCAGCGTTGCCTCTAAAGTGTTATTGACTTGAAGTTACATTGTGTTGTTTAAATGTTCCCTTTATTTTTTTGAGCAGTATATATATACACACACAAATATTTTTATACAGACTTTCGTTTCGATGTTTATTGCTACATACGTTTAATTTGATGTTGAAATGCATAATAAGTGAAAGAAAAATTCACAGGTAGACTGTAAGCAGACAAAAGTTAAAGCATCAAGAAACACTTCTTACCTTTCATTCTCCTGCAGAGGCATCGATTGTATGTACAGTCCTGAAAAAAATCTTAAGACCAGGGGAAAAAATTACAAGCGTTTGCATTTTTTGCTGGTAACCAGGTTGTAAGTAGAGCTTAGAAATGAAGAAACAGGAACAAAAGACATGAATTAGAGAGTAAGCAATTTATTGAAAACTGCATTTAAACTCAGCCTGTTCATCAGCCGAACAAAAGTTCAAGATTGTAGCGCAAAAAGCAAAAACAAAAACAGAAGTAAAGGTGTCAAAAAATGACTCAGTAGTGAAAAGCCCCAAAAATTTGTTCAGACATCTTCGATGAGTGTTTCCAGGAGTCTGCTGGGAATGTTGCTCCATGTGGTGAAGACTTCTTCACGAAGGGCCTCCACGGTCTGGAACTGACATCCGTTTTTATAAACGTCCCTTTCCCTCCATCCCCATATGTTCTCAATGGGGTTTAGATCAGGGGAACATGCAGGATGGTACAGAAGAGTGACATTATTCTCCTGGAAAAAGAAGTCAGATGGGCTTGGTGAACTGCAGGGTCCTTTTGAAAGAACCAGTCATTACCGCACAGACGTGGCCCTCAGTCCAGACAGATGTCGGCTGCAGCATCTCCACATAGCCTGTCGCTGTCTGATGCTCCTATACAACCTTCAGTGCCATCGTTCCACTGAAGGAAAACGCACCTCAGACCATGAGGGAGCCTCCTCCACTGTGCCGAGTAGAAAACATCTCCAGTGGGATCTCCCCGTCATGCCCGTAACACTGGAAACCATCAGGACCGTCCAGGTTCATCAGCTTTCTTCCACCTCTCGATGTCCCATGTTTGGTGTCCTTTTGCAAAGTCCAGATGGACAAGTTTGTGGCGTGAGAGCCTCCTCTTTTTTATCTCACTGTCTGTTGTACCATTGGTTATTTGGAACATTTGTCTATTCATCATGATATTTTAACAAAATGTAAAGTGCAGAAATTTACAATTTCTTTAAAAAATAAGTGAAGTGATCATTCTGTCATACGTGAACTCACCACAGCACACAGTGTGAACAGCACTAAATTCTTCCTCTGCATTTAACCCATTCACCAAGTGAAGCAGGGGGCAG
>JBBPDC010021437.1:0-12791 GCA_037974485.1 Hemigrammopetersius urotaenia | reverse complement strand
GAGAACTCATGTTGCCACTGGTAAGCTCCGCTCTGCTGTTGTTTACCTGTGCGCCGTGCATGCACGTGTGAAAAAGTTGCGCGAGTAATTTACGTCAAGTGATCAGCTTTTTTGACCGGCGCTTTTGAGATTAACCAGCGATTATTGATGAAGCAGGCATTTTTCCTGTTAGCTAGCGAACCAGTATTGGAATATTTGTAGAAAATGATAAACGGCTGTTTGCCGATTGTGTGTGTTTTTGAGCATAATATCGTCGTGTGTTCTTAGTCAGTACCATAAAAGGATTGAATTTTGATCCCCAGTTGTACTGGGCAGACAGCAGAGTTGCACTTCCTTGTACGCCCTTCAGCCAATCGACACTGATGTGTATCCCAGAGCAGGTGCAATTTTTTTGTCCTCTCCCTTTTTGCATAAGCTTCTATTTAGTCCTTCCTGTTTTGTTCCCTTTTCTATCCTCGGACTGTTTTATTTTCTTTTGTGTTAGGATGCGTTATGTAAATCCTGAGGTAGCGCCTCAGACATAGCTGGGCTCAGTTTTGGATGTCTGAAAAGTTCTTTGGTGGGATCCAGCTAGAATAATAGATGTGATTTTGAAACAGCTTATTTAATATTTATATTTTGGCAGCTCTGTGAACCCCCCACCCCCTCTACCTGTGAATTACGGGTGTATGTGGACTTTCCTCGCCTTACAAAACACAAAATGTTGACCCCCAAGATCAATATGATGCAAAAAGACCAAGCAGCACCATCGACGAGGAGGATGGAGTACACTAGCATGTGACAGCACACTTAGCTTCCGTGAAGTAGGACGCTGCAGAAGGACATCCCCGAGCCCGAGAGCCCCCAAACTGGGCCACAAAATGGGCCAGTCTGATTATTGAGTCTGTTCCCAAGTGGCCATCTCCCTCTGCAGCCTCAGTCTCACAATGTGATCGTTGTACAGGAGCTGAGCACCGTTCCTCCATTCCCCCTCACTGCACATGCACAAAGACCTTCATTCTTGTCACAGGACCACCACGCTCCTGCCTCGGGCCCTGTCACACGTGCAGAGTGACTGAGAGTGACCACCAATAACAGGGTTTAAATTAGGGGCTGACCCAAATAATTAGAATATTTGTTGTTATGTTGGTATTTTTCACATTATGTTGCTGATTTGTGCTAGATACCTTTTGTCTTAAGGTTATTTATCAGTGTTTTAATAATAAAAAAAAACCAAATTAAATATATTAAAAAGGCAAATGTTAGGCTCAGCAGAAGTCAAATTGCTTTGGTCAATTCAGCTCTATTTCAGCTTTGCTTTTGCTTGGACACGTTTGACTGAGGAGCTCGAGCTTAGTCAATTGTTCAGATGCTGCAATGCCAAGAGTCGGAATAACAAAAACAGCAGCACAGCTGGTTGCAAAACCTGTATGTTGTGCCTTAATATGTGCAACTTTACATGCTGTCTGCCGCACCATTTTAAAAAATTACAGCAAAATGAAGGAAACCTAACATAGCCTGGCTCTCCATTCGTAATACTTTACTCTCATAATATATGTGAAGTGTCCATATGTCACATGTGAACACATCATGTCACAGCACACAGTATGAACAGCGCAAAATTGTTGTTTATTAACCCATTCATCAAGTGAAGCAGTGCGCTGGAACCTAGATAGCAGTGTGTCAGAACTGTATCTTGCTCAAAACTACCTCTGTGGTACCAACAGCAGTCCTGGGATTCAAACCCACAACTTTCACAGGGGCAACTCCCTAACCACCTGGCCGCCAGCTGCCCCATATATATGGCTAAACAAAGATTTTCTTTATAATTGCTGTTTTCTAAGTGCCATGTGAAAGAAGCTACGGTTATTTGGCATCTAGTCAGAATGTCTCTGGTGCCTCCTGTTGACCAACTGGGAGGAGATCATGGTACAGACCTGGGACACACTGAGAGGACTGTACATCTTGGCTGGTCTGGGAATGCTTTGGGATCCCCAGGAGCTGGTGGACAAGGTCAGGGAAAATAGCGTCTTGCCTGCCTTCTTCATCAAGCTACAACCGCGAACTGACCCAGGACACGTTGCAGAAAACTAATATTCGGAAACACCAATAAGCATTTGAAGCCGAAGAAATGCTATTCAGGCCAATGTGAATGCAGCTAACAATCATGCATCTGTTGTAACTGACCATGCAGCTGGCTCACCAGAGTCTGCCAGTCTGATGGTTTAAAATCAAACAATCCATGACAGGTGACTTACATTTAATCAAAATGTGAAAATAGAAACATTGTTTTTTCCTGGTCAGACAGCAAGGTTGCCTTGAGCATAATGTTTTATTTCTGGAAATTATTGTCACTGCATGTTTATTATTTTTAAAATGATTTTTGGATTAAAAAAAATGGACCTGGCACAGTACCACCTAGGTCCACTGTGGGACTAAAGGAGGGTTGTCTCGCAGCTGTTTTCTAGTGATCTGCTTTCACATCCTCTGAGGTTATCTGATTTTAATAGGATTTTTAACAGAACCTTTTCTTGAGTTTTAGTGTTTGTGGCATTATTCCCCCTGTTATGTCATATCTCATGACTCATCTTAGTGGTTTAGAACATGGTGTTTTCCTGAACAGTGAGGTGAAGGTGATGACTGAAAGTCAAGACCCCCCCCCCCAGCAGGAAGTCACACTCTGCTTGCCGTCTCAACGTTATAGATCATGTAATATGGCAGATTACTTTTCAGATGCTTGCTGCTCTGGGCCCTGCTGGGGTACAGAGCTATATAAGGATCGTCACACACACCTGAGTGCCCAGCACAGCCGGATCGGTTACGATTTTAGGTGAAGGTGACCTGAGCTAGCACCATCCATTAGCGCTGAAAACTTAGCTTCCTCTGAGCAGATCTGCAAGCAAAAGATCTCTCTTTGACTAGCGTGATCTGTTTAGTCTTCATTTTCAAAACAGTCACTGATGCTAACTGAGTGACCGTGTGGTCTTGACCATCTGTCTGCACAGATGGTTAGTGTGGCTCAGGTTCCTTGGAAAAGATCTCACTTTACTCTTTCACTTTTGAGGGTCCAGGCTATTCAGTCTCTCTTCTCGCTGCTCAGGTGAATAAAAAATGTAACTTCAGCAAATGTTGATCCTAAGTATTGGTTTTATAGATATAGATAAATTGCTAATGCTTTTTAGAGAACCAGAAATAGCCTTCATGGTTAGTTTGGCCTACGTTACAGCATCAGGCCAGAAGACATGAGATCATTCGTGGTCTCCCAACAGACTGACAGTGATAATTAGGTTTGGGCAGGGTACCACAAGAGTATACATGAGGAATGGACTTATACTGCAGTATGATGTTCCAAGGATTGCTCAAATCTTGATGCATCAGTAGTTGTTTGTTGTTTATGTGGTAATAATTTATATTTTGTGCTCTCTGCTATCTTTACAGCAAGAAATAGAGCCTGATGGACACACATCAATTTTGGCTACATTTTGACTAAATATTGACTAAAATTATGAGAGAAAATCAGGGTTTATTGTTTAAAAAAGTATTTGGCCACTTAGAAACAAATGGCTAGAAATGTATACATATTTTAAAATCTGTTGATTTACATTTTAAACACCCCTGGTCAAACAAAGCTATGTTGATTTAAATTGTCTGCACATATTTTAATGCTTTATTAATGGCACCATAAGATTACAAATACACATACTAATAGAGAAAACAATGCTTTTTTTCTTTTATACCCATATGGAAAAAGAATAGTAATAGTATTTATATTTAAAACAATATATATATATATATAGCTTATAGCTCATATATATCACTTATATTTGATTTATATCATATAGCAGACTGCCAAACACAACCATATTAATCCACCTAAAGACTGCAAGTTGAGGACTTCTTGCAGCACGTGTTCCAGCAGCTCTTTCCATTATCCGCTTTTATGGCTGACTGACTCTCTCCACGTTTTCACCGTCAGTTACAAACGTTCCTTTGAAGGTGCACCGATGTAATTTTTTTCTGAATGACCTGAGAGGATGGAGTGAATTCAGTGCCAGGTTGTAGCCCAGTGGATGAGTGGTGAGTGGAATTCCTGTTTTAATTTCCTAAAAGCCTGCTAAAGACCAGTGAAAGCTCGTTGATGGAATGCAGTCTCAGCGGCTCACAGCTGAGTTGGCTGTAAAATTAGCTTTGGAGGCAGGTAGTCTTCACAGAGTGAAGTTATAGTGAGTCTTAATGATGCTTTTCTCAGTAAAAGTAGTAATTGCATAGCAATTTTCCCCCAGCCAGTGTGGAGCACTTGCAAATCTGTGACCCTAGCCAAGTAAACAAGCAATGCTATCTAGAACCACAGAGTACAAAGTTGGACTTGAAGCTCCTCTATGTGTGAAAATTCATTTCCTCACCACTGCACCTTTACAGCTCTAGGGTTGAACTGAGTAGTGTTTTATGGGCTTCGGTTATTTGTTGGTATTTCTGACTACTCAACTACTCATTATCAAAAATGTGTTTTATAATCAATCATTTTAAGATGTTTTCATTACATTCAAGAATCTTGAATCTTGAATCAAAATATGTTCCGTGGGCAATGTGTTGATAGTCGGCTGCTCATGCACCATATGTTGCTTTAGAGGTTTAGAGGTTGTGATTGTCATACAGACAATGTAAAACAAATTAGAATTGTCTTTTTATTTATCATTGGGGTTTTACCTTTACTGAGCCATAGTGTGGTTGGTTCTCGGCCTGTTCAAGCAGACTGTAAAGCCGTAGTGTAAGCAAATCTCAGTTCGTTCTAGATACAGTGGTACTTGGACTTACGAGTTTAACAACATACGAGTTTTTTGAGATACGAACCGTCTCTCGGACGATTTTTTTTGTTTTGAGGTGAGAGCTAAAATTTGGGTTAAGAAATTTGAGTGTGAAGGAAAGTGCTGAGAAGAAGTAGATGATGTGCATTTAATTAAAGAAATAAAGTAGAAACTCATGACCAAGGTGTGCGTTGACTTGGCAAATCAAAATATTTTCTAAACAGCCAACATCTATCCATGAAAATAAGGAGAAGCTGATGACCGTGTGGTTGACGGAGAAGCAGCTCGCAGTCAGGGCTGGTTTGAAATTTTTAAAAAGAGGACCAGCAAAGGCTGTTCATTATACTTAATCACACCAGTTTATTGCAGTACATTCTAGTGTTGTCAAAAGACCCGGTACTTTGGTACCAAGTCAGTACTAAAAAATTTTTAATGTTACGGTACCAGGTTTTCTGAAGTACCGGTGGTACCAAGCACCCGGTCAACCCGGTTCTTGCTGCGCTATGTGCGTATTGTGCAGTTGCGTCTTCTTCGTAAAAGCACAGACACATGGCGACCGGTGGTGCTGCTGATGAGGCGGCTCTGAATCCGCTCGTCGTAAAGAAAGGAGGAAAGAGCCGGTGTGGAACTATTTAGTTTTTGCGGCTGATGATAAGGGCAACATCACTGATCACCAGAAACCCATTTGCAAGCGGTGTCATCGAAGTTTTATGTCAGAAGGAGGAAATACATTGAACCTTATAAAACACCTCAAATACCGTCAGCCAGATTTAATGAAAGAATTCAAGCAGGCAAGTTTTATTTTATTTTATATTTAGAGCTTTTGTTATAAAAAATGTACCCTATAGTAATTTGAATGTCGGACTGAAATTAGGGATGCACCGATTGATCGGCCAGTGATCGGAAACGGCCGATACTCACATGTATTGCCGATTTCAAACCGATCTTTTTTTGGGGGGTTTATTTATTTGTTTATGTATTACATTTTATTTATTTAAACTTTTAAAGAAAATTTGTTATGAAAAAAAATCTTTATATTAAAGAAAATTCGATTTTTTTGTTTGTATTTGCTGTAGAGCTGCCACTATCATATGTCACTATTATAAAAGTAAACAGGGAAAGTAACTACCACGTTACATTAAAAAAGTCGAAACCCATTTTTTTTGTGTCATTGTCGTCGACTACATGCAGCAGCTGTAATTTTCTGTTATCTGGGGAAAAAATCTGTATCGGAAAAATCTGTATCGGCCGATCACAGAATCGGCCAAGAAAATTGCAATCGGTGCATCCCTAACTGAAATAAACATTGCTATTTGCTTAGTTAATCATAAGCACAGCTAATGCTAACGCGAGTATCAGAATAAAGTTTCTTTATTAACTATTTAGTGCTCCTGTAGCGTTTAAAACAGGACATAATAGTATACTATTTTTACACACAAGAGGCTTTTAAATGACCCGTGAAGCCAAAATATGTGTGTTAGAGAGCCAATGTATGGTTAATGTTTGTATCTTTAAAATTGGTCCATCAGAAAAGCCGTTCTAGGTCATGAAATATGGTTTGCGCAGTTTGATTAAATAAAAGTCCAGTCAAATACAATCCTGTATAGTTTGGTAAGGCTTTACAATAAGATGCCATTCATTGACATGACTTCATGTGTTATCTAAGTTTATAAATAAGAAGACTGTGTTATTAAGTCATGTTTGTTTAATTATTGTTTGTTATTAATAAAAATAGCTTGTTGTTCAATTTCATGTTTTTGTGTTTTGCTTTGGTACCGAAACTGGTACAGAGAACCGTGGATTTTCACTGGTATTGGTACCGAATACTGAAATTTTGGTACCGTGACAACACTAGTACATTCCATTGTATTGTGTTTTTATACAATATTCATTTTATAAAAGCTTTGGGGGTCCGGAGTGGATTAATGGCATTTCAATAAGGGAAATTGATTTGACGTATGAGTCATTTGACTTACGAGTTGCGTCACGGAATGAATTAAACTCGTAAGTCAAGGTACCACTGTATATCTCTGACTCTAGAGCTGTAGTGTAAGCAGGTTTCAGTCATTTCTAGATCAGTAATTGATTCTCGAACCATTCTGTAAGCAGATTTAATTCAGTTTTAGATGCGTTACTGAATAGAGCCATATTGTAAGCAAGATTCTTTCCTTTGTAATTGGTATGCGTGACCTATTTTGGTTAAGAAGACTTTTATTAATAAATCTGTTAATGGATTCAATGTGTCTCTGGGGTGGAGATACTTCCTTACTTATGGGTGAATATGTGTCACTTCTGCATAATTCTGCTTCTGACACTTGGTAAGACAGTGAGTCATCAGGAGCTGTTCCATGTATCTTCTCTGTGTCTCGGCTTCATCAGACGGACCGGCGTGACCTGCCATGGTTTTCATTTACTTGGCTGGATTTTGTGTCATTGTGTAATTATAGGTGTGACTCTGTCTCCACTCCTAAGGCAAACACCAGACTAGGGATGAGACTGTGTGTGAGAGAGAGAGAGGGAGAGAGAGGGAGAGAGAGGGAGAGAGAGGGAGAGAGAGGGAGAGAGAGGGAGAGAGAGAGAGAGAATTCAAATACTGCATGCGTGCACTTACATGGCAATATTATGACATCATAAAATTGGCCAAAATAAAATTAATTGCAGTTTGCCTGTTTGGCCCATTCCAACCTTGAATCTAAAAAAAAAAAAACACGTTCTTAAAAACCTATATTGCTCTATAACACCAAAATGTCCAATAATTACTATTTGAAAACTTGGAGCATAGTGTGAATTGTGGCACTGTACAATATCCAGTACCTCCTCTGTGTGCTGTTCAGATTGTCATTGTGTTTGCTAGAGACGAGTAGAAGGCCTGTTTACTTCTACTGTGAGATTTTTCATAGGAGTCATGCACAGCTGTCAGCATGAATATATGATTAATCTGGAACAGTATAATTATATATAAATAGGCATAGTGTGTGTTAGGGCAACTAGTAGGTGTTGATCCTGCAATCAGGAGTTTTGGGGTTTGAATCCCAACTGCTAGTGGTACCACAGAGGTACCCTTGAGCAAGGTACCGTCCCCACACTCTGCTCCCCAGGCAGCCCTCTTTGGTGGCAGCCCCCTGCTTCACTTGGTGAATGGGTTAAATGCAGAGAAAGAATTTCACACTGTTCACACTGTGTGCTGTGGTGTGTTCACTAGTTACTATAAGGGTTATAAATTCAGTTCAATTCAATTTTAAATCTGTATCTGTCCTGTGTAAACCAAAGAACACCTTGTGCTGGGAGAGGTAGACCCGCCCATAGTGCCGAGCCCATGTGTCTTAGAAATATCTTCTGCTGTGGGCTCGCTTTTTGGCTTGAGACCAGAGAACGGCAGCCCTTGCTTACTGTGACGTTACTGTTTGCCGGTGTTGAGTGACTCAGCTGGCTGAGGCCAGACTGGAGGGTGTTTGTCTTGAGCACACAACCTTCCAACAGAAAAACGGTCTATTCAAACACGTTCAGGGGTGCATTGTGATTCGAGAATGGCCAAACAGACTGACTGTGGTCTCTGAAGGCCAGAGCGCACTGACCCCTCAAACATCAACATGCTAATGTTGGCAGCTGCTTTTAGAACTCCTAAATCAAACAAAATACTGGAAGAGGAGGTGTGTTCTAGAGCAGTATAAGTAAGGGGAGAACATTCTGGAATAGTGTGAATGAGAGGAGAACGTTCTAGAACTGTGTAAATGAGCAGAGAATGTTCTAGAACTGTGTAAATGAGTGGAGAACGTTATAGAGCAGCGTGAATTAGGGAAGGACATTGGAAATGGGAGAATGTTCTGGAACAGTGAATGAGTGGAGAACGTTCTAGAACAGTGTAAATGAAAGGGAGAACATTCTGGAACAGTGAATGAGTGGGGAATGTTCTAGAACAGTGTAAATGAGTGGAAAACGCTCTGCAGCAGTGTGAATGAGTGGAGAGCATTCTGGAACAGTGTATATGGGATTCGAATATAGCGGAACAGTATATTTGATGATGAACATTTTGGAAATAGGGTGAACTCCTGAGGATTGATGTGAGGGATTTATGTTCTAATACTAGGACTGGTTTA
This sequence comes from Hemigrammopetersius urotaenia, assembly GCA_037974485.1. Taxonomy (NCBI): domain Eukaryota; kingdom Metazoa; phylum Chordata; class Actinopteri; order Characiformes; family Alestidae; genus Hemigrammopetersius; species Hemigrammopetersius urotaenia. The sequence continues at coordinate 3,910 of JBBPDC010021437.1, read as the reverse complement.
TCTGTACCGACTAGTATGTTTATTTAAGATAATAAAACGAATGATGCTGTACTGATGTTAATTCTAGCCTATTCCTGAGTGCTGACATTGCATCACACACGTTAAAGTAGGTCTGTCTGTTAGAGAGTCCCTAGGGCAAACATGATGGGCGGTCGTACGTGATGTAATGTGTTGCCATGGAGACATGTATGTCGTGCTTGAAATCTGGGTCTTGAATTTGAGTAAGCTACACTGATTTAATTATTTGCCCCCTCTTCAGGTCTTCTGCTTCATTACACACCTTAGACAGACACAGTAACATCCAGAGAACCTTCAGGCAGTGAGCATTCAGACGTTTGTGTGCCATAGCAGTTTGGAGATGTGACCAAAGGTTCTAATCATGTTCCTGCCTTGGTCTGTAAGGTGCGTAGTGAAACAGAAGACCTGACAGAGGGCAAAAACATCATGTTCAGTTGAAAAAAATCAATCTGTTAAAAGGCTGAGACTTTGCTTTGCTTGTGTAGCCTTTTTGTCTTCTAGCCTCACCCTCAGAAAACTGCCACTCAGAATCGAGCCATGCTGTGATCTTTATAATCGTAGAATGTCCTATTGTCAGCCTGATAATGGCCTTGTTGGCTTTTCAGCAGAGCACTCAAGCCTTTATCTTTATCCTCTTCTCTTGTAGCTCTTCAGCCTGCGTCTGATGTATTCAGGGCGGGGGTCATTTTGCCTGAGGCAGACAGCTATTAGAACAGGATATCTGAAATGGCGTGGGCCACACAGGTCAGCATAGGGCTGATAGCTGTGGTAGTCACCAGGGACTCTGCCTCATATTTCACCAATACTGATCTAGCAGAAGGCTGCAAGATGCAAATGAACCTCTAACCAAGGGTTTCTGACGGGATGCGTGTTCCTGAGTGTTCTCATGATTAAGGTCTTCATGTAAATCCAACAAGAGTCAAATCTTTAACCAATAAAGACACTGTTTGGCTGAGGTGTTTTTAATGTGCCCATTTTTTACATAATCCTACCGTTTCATTTTTCCATCACTTTGTGTAGGGTTCTGTAGGAAAAATATCTCGCTTTATTCTTGCACAACCATTTTTGAACGGACTGCTTACTGTGCCTTTAAGACAGATATATGTAAATGATCTCTTTTCTGATTGACTGCCCTGTATTGCCCTGAAACACTAGTGCTGCGTCCGAAATCGCATACTACTTGAGTAGGTACTACATTTGAATTTGAATCTACTGCTCTACTTTACCTTTACAGAGGGCATTTTCTCACAAGTGTAATTTAACTGCAATGAACAACGTTTTCCTTAAGGTACTTACACTTGAAAAGAGCCGCATCTATGTTTTCCGCCATTTTTCGAATATGACGCCGCCTCTCCCGGTGCCTTATGGGATAGTGAAGTGTCCATTGAATGCCTACTACAGAATTCGGCTGGAAGCAGTAGGTCATCCAGGTACTTCTCGCCTACTGTTTTTCGAATACTATGAATTCGGACACACTACTCGCCTCGCATACTGTTTTTCGCATACTATATAGTAGGGAAGTTCCGGGTGCAGCGTAGAACTTTGTCCTGAATGGCAGGGCTAAACTCCTGTCGGCTAAATAAGGAGATACCCTACATGGACAAAATAACTGGGACAACCACATAAATATTATTATTATTATTATTATTATTGAAGGACAATTTAAACGATTTAGCATACCAAGACAGTTTGGACAAAGTTGTGGACACAGTTTGGGGAAGAACCTTTTCTATTCCAGCATGACTGTGCCCCAGTGCACAAAGAAAGCTCCATAATGACATGGTTGGATGTGTCCGGTGTGGAAGAACTTGACTGACCCCATCCAACACCTTTGGGATGAACTGGACCAAGATTGTAAGCCAGGAGCTTTCTGTCAAATTTCAGTGCCTGACCTCATAAAAGAGCTGCAGAATGAATGGACACAAATTCCCAGAGAAACACCCCAAAATCTTGTGGAAAGCTTTCCAAGAAGAGTGGAAGCTCTTATAGCTGCAGAGATGGGACTAATTCCATATTAAAGTGTATATTAAAGTCCATTTTGGTGTAATGGTCAGGTGTCCCAATACTTTTTGTCTATATGACAAACATGTGCTTGTTTTGTGGCATTACAATAATATTGTTTTAAAACACTATTTTTTGCATCTTACTGCACAGATGGGGTGAACATGAGCTCAATTTGTTAAACCTGTAGTATAGGGCTATAATTGAACAAGAGGCTACAATCACAGCTTTTAAAGCAGCATATGATTCATGCAGCAGTGCTTCAACTAAGTCAATTAGGCCCCCACCAATAGACATACTTTGAAGTGCATCAAAAATTTTTAAATGAGGTTGGTTTTGAGCATTTTAATGAACATTTGAGTGGGAGTTCAGCTTTTACATACCCAGGTTGGCTAGTATTGTGCTGACCGGTGAACCAGCAGAGAATTGTGCTCTCATGATCTCCCGACAATAGGGCCAGCAGAAGAAAAAAAATTTGATCGGACAATTAGCACCTTGCTGAGCGTTAGGTTTAATTGAATGCTACACTTCATGTGCTGTGTGTATATCTGTAGTGTAGTCCGTGTGCAGGGTGTGTTTTTTGCAACAATGTTGCGCACTTGAAGGAGAAGAGGTAGCTCATTGGCACAGAGGCACTTAAAACCCAGGCACTATCAAAGTTTAATGAATTTAATGTGGTTGTTTGCTTCCTGGAACAGCTTGGCACTGCAACTGCTTTGATGTAATCTTCCAGGTCCCTTGGCAGCTTCGTTCAACAATCCCGTTACATCTGGTTTGGCTACTTGTGGCCTGAGAATTTTCTGCTTCTCGTTAAGGACCACCAGTGCAAAAGCTTGGACACCCCTGGTCAAGTGACAAATTTGCTGCATTTGCTGAGCAAAGAGATTGTGCACAAAAATGAGAAGGAAAATGTCATATTTAAGTTAAATCCCTGTAGAGGATGTGTGCTTATTTCTACCTACAAAGTAAACCAAATGCGTCATATGAACAGGGTCATTCAAATGAAAGCCTGAAATAAAAATAAAAAAAAAAAGGTACAGAGCATTAGTTTTTAAAAATAGCTAAACATAAATATCATGCACTTAGATGGCTTGGTTGGGCCCTAAAACCCACACGGGGAGTGAGATGGTGGTGAGGTACTGGCTGCCAATTCTGACCCTGTTATTACCTCTGAAGTTGGGTAGAATTATGCTTGGCTAGCTTGTACTTCTGAACACGTCTGCTCTGAGCTCTGATCAGGGTTAAGCCCCGAGGTTAGAGAGTGGGGAAGGGTAGAATGTGGGTCATAGGGTATTGGGGAGTGTGTGTGTGTGTGTGTGTGTGTCAGTTTGTGTGTGTGCCTGGTCAGCTCATAGTTCCTATTGAGGTCAGTAGGAATGGTATGCTATCAACATTTCCAATTTCTGAATAAGCACATATTACTTATAAAATAGGACCAACTAGCATGGATTTCTGAGTTAAACATGTCTTAATACAGCTGTGTACAGCTAGTACAGTAACCTCACAGAATTTCTCTAGAGTGAAGTGTTTGGCATCAAACCCACTCTGATTGAATTTCTTTACACCTTAACTGCTTAAATATGCAGAACAATCGAAAATAGGTGACCTGTCCCTTTTGAAAGAGAGGAGTAGATTAAGGGCTTGCCCATTAGCTTTAGCCTATTGTCATTTTTCTTAGCTATGAGCAGATTAAATAATAATGACCATGCACTGCTTTATTTATTTTTGTAGTTCAGAATATATTACCTCTTTTAAATTAAAACATAGACTCTTCAATATTTCAGCAATTCTGCAGAATGGCGAAGCCCTCAAGGTAGGGGTGGGCGATATATCGAATATACTCGATGTATCTCGGCTTGTTCTACGTGCGATGTAGTAAATGACTATATCG
>JBBPDC010021427.1:0-12791 GCA_037974485.1 Hemigrammopetersius urotaenia | reverse complement strand
ACAGGACAAGACTGGGGGGAAACACGGAACACCTGGGAGACGCAGACAGGAAACAGGTGGGGAACCAAAACACGTGACACAGCACTCACAGGCAAAACAAAAGTCCCGAATAAAAACACGGTGGCCAATAACGGCCCTCAGCCGTGACATCTTGTACAGTGACCTTTATATTTTATATATTATATACTACTAGTAGATTGCTCTATTTTCTGCTTTATTTGCTTACCTATCAAAAAAAAATGTAACCTGACTCGGAGAGCTTTGCACAAGACTGCTGGTCTCATGCGCAAATGGCAAATAAAAATCTTGAATTTTGAACCTTGAATCTTGAATATCCCCTTGAGAAGTCAATACAATGTTTTAAAACAGGTCAGTCAAGGTCATCAAGGCTTTATGCATGTAAACCCACACAGATTGACCAATATATATATCTGGAAACATTTTTCTTGAGAAAAACATTTTCATCTCACATACTTGAGAAAGACTTGATAGCTTGTCAATATAGAATTCAATATTGTGTTTTTTACAGCAGCTTCAACCGTAGCTTAAAAAATGGTATAGACTGAAGAGGACTGAGGAGCAAGCTGCAAATTCTGTGCTTTGTCACAGGCTGTGGTTGAACAGTCAGAATGTTACATCCAACAATGTGAGAGTGGATGTTACCGATTTTGTTCTGAAGACAAACCACTTCAATCAGATACGGTCCTCTGCAACCTTACCACTTCGTTACATGCAGGTCATATAAACATAGGCTCCATTTCTCCATTACCAAGGTTGGAACTGAATTAAAAGTCACAAAAGTGCTTTATTTTAAATGTTGCTGTCACGAGGAGCTGTGAGATGATCTGCTTTCTTCCATGAAGGGTGGTCCAGGACAAAGGGCATAAGAAGAGAATTTAGATTTCCAGAGCATTTAGAGAATTCCACCAGACTTGCCTCTTCTGGGTCATTTAACTCAAGTCATCATGGACAAAAGTATTGGGCCACATGACGATTACACCAACAGGTACTTTAATGGCAGGGCATTCAAATACATATACTTTAATATAGAGCATTTATAGAGCATTTATGAGGTTCACAGTATTGTTCATACTGTTTGCTGTGTTTTGATGTGTTCACGCGTGCTAATAAGGGCCGCTTTACTTTACTCTGCTTTTGAGGGGCAGAGCCTTGGTCAAACACGATACAATCTGTGAGTGTCACTTATGATGGAACTGAGTCTGACTTTGCTTTGGCTTATAAAACTGAATAAACTCTGGGAGTTCTCTCTGGGAATTATTTTGGAATGGATTTGGTCCATGTGGTCGCCTATGATCACTTCCATGATGTTGTTGGGTTTCTATTCATGGGGGACATTCCTAAGGGAATGAGAAAGCTTTGTTTCCATGGGCTGATAATTGATGATAATTTAATATAAATGATGATGATAAAAGAGTCAGGCACAGTTCAGAACTCACAGGATTGACTTTCATGACAGCAAATACATAAATAAAAAGATTTGACACTAACAGGCAAATGCTAGTATACTCTAAAATAGAACTGAACTATATTAGGGCAAGGTCACTGTGTTATAAGTGATGCAGCAGTTGTAGGACATAATCAATATTCTGGAGTCTCTGAGACCTCTCTCGTTTTAAAAGTACCTTGATCTGCAGTTTGGTTAGCTTCAGTGAGGTAAAGTTGGTAGAAACACTGCTGACCTCTCTAAAAGACTGTGGGCTAAATACCTGATGAATAAAATGTTCCAGCTACGGCCGCCACTGAGTATTACATCACCCTACCCTGTTAATAAGTGCCACATGTGAAACGTGTGAGGATTGTGTAAGATCTTCAAGATCCCGCAGTGTTTCTCTTCCATCCATCCCTTATCTGTGCAGCCTATTCTTAACCAGGGCCCTGGGGGTGTGCTGGAGCCTCTCCCAGCGGTCATAGGGGTGAAAGATGGGGAAAGTGTTTCTTTTATTGATCTATAATGAAAAGATAAACTTCAGATCATTTCAATGTCCTTGACCCTATCTCAGTGCATAAACTGTTCAGAATTTTTTAAATCCTTTAGATGTCCATGCAATAGCTGCACCTGTCAATAACTCCATCAGTTTGCATTGTGTTCCATGGAATAGCTAAAAGATCAATTAACTTAGGGGTCTTGATGTGCAAAACTCCAAAGAAGGCAACTCAGAACAGATCTAAGCATTCTTCAACCAACCTGATCTCACGGCTTTTTGTGCAGCCGTCATGATATCCAATGTAATCAAACACTTTAGGGCATTTTTTGTGCTAGGACAGTGCTTCACTACCCTGTGTATTTGAATGTGCAGTGTTTAACACTGCCAGTATATGCGCTAACTGGTGAGTGTAAGGGTTAGGGTTAGGGTTGGGGTTAGGGTTTGGGTTAAGGTTAGGGTTAGGGTTAGGGTTAAGGTTACGATTAAGGTTAGGGTTAGGGTTAGTGTTTAGGGTTAGGGACTTTCCCCGTCTCACAACATTTGAAACCTGTTTTAACTGCTTTACAAACAAAAAGGAATCAACAAATTATTTCTCTCCAACTGTCCATCAGTCACATTAAATTAAATAGGGTAGTAAAGTGTGGTCTTAACATGAAAAAAAAGCCCTAAACTGGGATTGCAGCACGCACTTTTGATTACATTGTACATCATGATGGCTTCACAAAAACTTGAGACCGGCTCTTTCAACATGCATATAATTCATATTCCTGCTAACTAAGAGACTTACTAACTGACCGCTACGTTGTGGTTTGATGGATAACGGATGATGAGGCATGGGATGTCAGTAGTCCTTCTCACACCCAGTAGGTTTTTACATTAATCCAAAAATGTATTTCTGGAGGTTTCATTGTAGTGAAGCAATACTAATTGTACCATGCTATAGATTTTCTCATGTGCTTTTGCCACATTTTCCAGAAGCTACAGCAGAATAAACTTGGACTCATTGGATTGAATGTACTGAATTATCTACCTAACTGTTTAAATCAAGCAATTTATGCTCAAAATGTAAATCTGGTTATGTCGCAGGCTTATTCTTGGAAATGGACTGTATTCGGAACGTTTCTGAGAATAGGAGTGCAGTTCCAGTCAGAAACGTCATTGTGAATGAGAAATCACAGATTCACACTCATAGGCCACTGTTACAGAGCCAGATGGACATAGAGCATCATTAGAGGCTGCCATCACCACACCTCTAGACCTATACTGTAATTTATCAATGCCACTTTACTATGAAGCAACTTTACTTTGGTCACAGTAGACCCAAAGCAGGTGGATAAGTCACTGGCACCTTCTCTTTGTGTGAATGTAAAGGCTATACAGCATATTGTTCATGTATCATTTCCTGTAGGCCTTAATCAAGCTAATGGTAATAGTGTCTATAATCCTGGAGAGTTCGCGTGGTCGCCTAGCAACTGTACTGGTCACCAGTTCTGAGCAGTTTTAGCACACTGATCATGTTCCAGATGTAACCTCCCACCATCTTAATCCACTTACTATCAAAAGCTGGTAAAAAAAAAAAGCTGACCTACATTAAGTCACCTACTGATGCTGTGTGGTATAGTGTAGAAACTTAATGAATGCAGATGTTTCCAGACAGTTGGACTGCACTGCACTGTACAATTGAGCAATTAACATCATGCCATGTTCTGTACTGCATGGTATAAACATGCTGAGCAGGCCAAATTGATTTTAAGGATAGCGTGAGGTAAATATTGAAATTACCTTAAATTAGGCTTTTCTCTGGAATGGTGGGAGCTTGAGCCCCAATAACTGCTCAGCTGGCCAGCATTTGCATCTGCATCTGAATTTAGATATGCTATATGGACAAAATCATTGGGATGCTTGACCATCACAACAACAGGGACTTTATTGACAGTTAATGACAGTCCCACTTAGTGGCTTTAACAGCTTCCACTTTTCTTGGAAGCCTTTCCACAAGATTTCACAGAGAGTTTCTTTAGTAATTTGTGCCCATTCTTTCTATAGAACATTTATGAGTTCAGGCACACGATGTTGGACGAGAAGGTCTGGCTCACAATCTCCATCCCAGTTCATCCCATAGGTGTTGGATGGATTCAAGGTCAAAGCTCTGTTTGGACCAGTCAAGTTCTTCCCCACCGAACTCATCCAAACTTGCTTTGTGTACTGGTTAGGGCTGCACGATATTAGGAAAACATGCGATATGCGATAATGTTGTTGAGTGTTGAGATGGTAAGTAAAAACTTTATAGTGTTAACGTTTTTCTGCTTTGGATTTGCTGTTAACATAGACTCCAGATGCTGACTAGTCTATGCAGGAAAAAATGTGAATGTTTTTTTTTAAATAATGTTCTTAAACAGAGCATTTAATGCCTCCCATAAAACATTTGAACCATTAAACATGGTTGAAAAAAATCTGAAAATGTTTTTTTAATCATTTCAAATCTTAAGTAAAAGTAAACATAATTTAAATGATAGTAAGTTCTTAGCCAGAAACAAACACCAAAAGGAAGAATCTGTAACAGCAGCACAGAAGATGAAGAAACTGCCCTAGTGATGTTTTTGCCCTCTTCTCTGTGGCTCTGGGTGAAGAGTTTTGGAAAAACACCATTTACTGCAGTTCAGTCAGTCTTTCGCGATATGGATATTGCGCATGTTGATATCGCGATGACGGCAAATTTGTGATATATTGTGCAGCCCTAGTACTGGGTCTTAGTCATCCATTAATCAAAAAGGACTTTCCCCAAACTATGTCCACTAATTTGGAAGCATGGCGTTGTCCAAAATGTCTTCGGTGCTGAAGCATTAATATCGCCCTTAAATGGAAGTAAACCTAGCCCACTTATTGACATAAGTGGCACGCAAGCCTGAACAGACTTAAGTGCACAAAATGGGCACCTGTTTTCAGTCTTCACAGCACAAATGCGCACCTAATTTGTGACTTCATACTGTGCGCATATATCAGTAAACAGGGCTAGGGATTCTGAATATTTATTGAACATAATGCTCAATAATTGGGGTAATATTTAAGACCAACTGCTGCTCATGTGACTGATAACAATGCGAAACATGATCAGACTGTGTCAGCAAGCCACAGACAGCCACGCAGATAAAGATATTATAGTAGAGATAGTGGTTCAAAAAGCATTATTACAAAGACAAAAGCCCATTTGAAAGATCAGTGGTGTAAAAAAGGCACTGTTCTCCACAGATGTGAAAAAGACTGATATGATCAGACGAGACATCTTCACCATACGCAGTGTGTTTCTACTTGAGTAAGACTTTTCCCCCATTATTTTACAACATCTACAGTAATTGGTCAAATCTGTAACAAATTTAAAGCGTATGGTGGTGTCTTCACAGTAAATGGGAAGAGATAGGATGTGTTTTTATTCTGAAGCACTGATGGCTTAAATGTAGGCCGCAAGGACCTGGCATCCAAATGAAACAGTCTCATACAGGATTAGTTGATAATGGGCTAATGTAAAAGGAAAACACATTACTCCTTTCTACGGAGGAACAGTAAATCCCCAAAATGCCTTGGTGTTTGTTCTTTTCCACACAATTACACAAAGCTGGACACTGCATATGAACATCTATAGAAAACAAAACAGTTGCTGTATTGCGAGTCCCATAGAAGCAGGATTTGGAATGCTTATCACGATTAGGCTGAAACAACAGGAAATGTTTAATTCATTGAATCAAAGGCTGGCAGCCAGTTGCATGTGAATTATTGAAATAAGTCAGTGACATGGTGCAGGAGATCCTCCCAGAAGAGCCTCACAGAGTCGCTCTGTTTTCAATCTTAGCATGAAAAGAAGACTCAGACCGGGATTTCTTTGGCCCCAAGTCTGAATAAAGGATTATTGACCCCTCTATTGTCTGATCCCATCTTCAGCCAAACAAACACCGCAAGGATCAGCGTTTGAAAGGCCAATGGGAACGTTTCAGGGGCATGCAATTAGAGCGCTCCCAGTCTCCAAGAACAGTGACTGGAAATATACACACATAGTTCAATGGGAATCCTATTTCAGCTCTGGGTCTAAAACAGCTATCATGGCTTTAGAGAGAGGGAAACTTAAAGTTAACACTTAGTCTAGCGTTATTGTTGTTCTTTTTCAATACTATTATGTTTGACCTATTTATGTATTTAAAAAGGCTTATTGTTTATTTATGCAAGGAGTTGTATTTAAAGTCAGTTTAAATTTTGCAGCGCCAGGCACTAGTCTGTTTTCCTTTTTTATGATTATGATTATTTAAAAAGCACAGTGGCATCAAGATTCTCAGCCATTCATTACTGTAAAGAATACCTACAGTGTGTCAGTTCAGTTTGTAGCTATTGTCTACTCTGGCAAAGCTTCTGCCATCATCTCACCATCAGTGAATCAAAAATGTCCTTTTTTTTTACTCAGCATAATGCCGCTTGAAATCTGGGTGTACACAGAACTCAGCTGCATCAGTGCGAAACCGCTTTCTGCATCGGCCATTAATAATTCCTGAGGTGCCATTCTGGCGGAGGAAATGTGTGAATACTCAGTACCTGTCAAAGTGGGGATGCTTTCAGCGAGGACAATCCGTGGGTGTTATATAATTCAAGAGTATGGTGTGTGTTTACAGTCAAGCCCGAAATTATTCATACCCCTTTTGTTTTGACTTTTGTGTTTTCTTGATTGGAAATGACCCAGGCGTCTCCCAAAAGATAATAATGCATCAGTGTGGAAAAAAAATATATTTCTCAGCTTTTATTTACATTTGAACTAAAAGCCGCATGTCCGGCAGTATCCATACCTTTTGCAAACTGTCCCAGTCTGTGGAAAAAATACCAGTGGAGATGTGCAAAAAGCTCGTCAGCAGTTATAGGAAGTGTTTGTTTGCTGTAATCACCAATAAAGGCTTTTCTATTGATTACTGAGAAGGGTATGAATAATGTTGGACATGTCACTTTTTGTTCAAATGTAAATAAAAGCTATTTTTCTTCCGCAGTGATGCCTCTTGTCTTATTGTCTTCTGGGAGACGCCTGTGTCGTTTCCAATCAAGAAGAAACTTGCTTGTTGAATAAAAGTAACTAAGTCAAAATTTGCCAGGGTTTTGAGTAATTTCGGGCTTGACTGTATATACACTCATATGTGTGTGTTACTCTGAAGTGTGTCTGCTGGAAAGAGGGTGATGGCGAGAGCATTGGTGGAAATGTGAATTATTTCTCTGACCATTGCACTCTCCTTTTTTGTCTCGAATCTCCATTTTTGGAGAAAAGAAACACATCGCAGTAGTCGAAAAAGGTGGGACACGAAGTTCTGGCTGTAGCCCTGCTGTACGGCGTGCACCAAGCTCAAAATAGTTTCCATTTCCGATAAGCGTGTCGGAGGTTTGCGACGTGAAGAACAACATGGCATGGACTTTAATAACAGGAAGTGGATGAGAGATAGCATCAGCAGATGTTCAGTCTCAGCACATAAATGTGTGCCACACACAATGCTTGCACCCAGCCACTGTAGAGGGCTGGGCTAATGACTAAAACACATCCAACCAAGCTGTTCTCCATTACTGAAATGGGTAGGCAAGCCCCTTAGAACTAGGTTAATAATCCTGGTGTTATTTATACGGCAGGTTTTATTGGTGATCCTGAGCTCATTGAATTATTGATGTGTTTGTGAGAGCAAATTGCCTTATAATGGAATCCAACATGCAAAAATGTGTCACTTTAAATAGCTCATTTTAACATAAGAATGTCAGATAAGGTGATGAATGTCATTTTAGTGACATGTGTCTTCGTGCAGGATTCCTGCTGTGGCCTTCGTGCAGGATTCTGTGGTTATCTTGGGCGGATCGCGCATATTTTAATGGGAGATGCAGCCTGGTAGTAGCCCCATACTTGGCTACGGCAAGGGCAAAGAGCCACAGAGTTACCACGGGCCTGAATTTGTAATTTCCTTACATGTTCTCTCTCTTTGTATGGCCTGTATCATTTGATCCTATATACACTATGGATGTCTGATGAAGATAGAGCCTTTTTATTGCCCCGGAGCTAAAGAGAAGAACTCATTACTCATTGTCCAACTGATAATGCAGAACAAGTTCAAAAGGTACTAGTTAATTTTTTTAATTTTAGGGTTTTTTCTCTATTCTTCCACAGTTCTTTCATAAGTTCTTTCATATTCCAGAAACTAATCAGTTCAGTTTCTTAGTGGCCCAAGCAGGGCGTGCCCCTTTTGAAAGCTAGATCTTCATCTTAGACATCTTTTCCATGACGGCTCTTTCAGAGGGATCTGTGGGACTGTTTTAGCCGATCAGACAATTTTCAAAAGCCCATTTCAGACTATGATGTATTAAACCAGAGACTCATTATTAAACCCAGTTGTTCCTCTCCTTATTGTGCAGTGTGTAAGTCATTGGATACACTTTTTATTGTTTTGGCTCTGTACTATACCACACTGGATGAATATGGGTTCAAATGCAAATTGCCAGGTACGTAAGTCTGTATTAGCTCATTTATAGTCTTTTTTTATGTTCTCCAGATTTATTAGTACTCTTGCTAAAAGAAAGAGAAAGAAAGAAAAATAAATAGAAATAAAAGAATACATTGAAAAGAATTACCAGAAAGAAAATATTAATAGAAAGTACTTATTGAAAGAAAATAAAATATTGTCATTATTTTTTTACCAGTGTAAGATTTGACTTACATGGAGTGGCATCTTTTCCTCGATTGCAGAAATTCCAATGGACAAAAAATCACATTGCACTCTCCTTTTTGCAGCTTTTATTAATTTTCAAGCCACATCTGAGTCTCTATTATTCGTGTGATAAATACCTACTAGAATGAAATAGTGTGAGGAATCGCCCAGGAAGGCGATTAATATTCCCCACACAAACAGATAAAGAGGTATCACTTAACTTTCTAGTTGTAGCCCTGAGGTCATCAAATCTCCAGAATTAGACACAACCTTTATGCCAGAAAAGTACTTTTTTCCAGGTCTTTTCCAGGTCTGGAAAAAAGCAATCCCTTGCGATTGTCAAACCACAAACATGCATGCCTGATTTTACCTGGGTGCCATGGACAGAAAAGACAAATAGAGTTTTTCAGCAACAAAGCAGAGGTGGGTTTGGCATTAAAAGGGTCACGATCAATGCAGAAAAGAATGTAATCCCTGCTGTGGTGGTGGATCTTTCATACTGAACCAGGGTTTGTTCCAAAGGCTTAGACATTCCTGTTAAGAGACAAGGATATTGAATGGAATGGCTATCCAATTTCCCTGGCCTAAGCCTCATTGTCAATCTGCAGGGTCAACAAAAACCCACAAGACTGAGCACTCTGAAGGAAGGGGAGATTTTACATCACATCCCTTCATTTGTGTATTCTCACATCATCCTCCATTACGAAAGAAAGCTCAGTGCTGTTAACTCGAGGGAAGGTGCTCAAAGTGCTACATCAAATATCCCATGGTTAATTTTTAAGGAAAGTGTTAAATATATAATGAATCTAAACAGGGCTCTGTATACACTCCTTTCATTTTCGACTAACCAAGTTGCTCAAAATTGACAATTTATTGCTTGGTTGCTTCTTCGCCTTTTATATATATTGCATCACTAGTTCAAAAACAAAAGGTCTGGAGTCGATTGAAGTGTGACGTTTTCATTTGCACTGTTCCTGTGTCTCTATTTTAGAGCCTAAGAGCTGTCAATCATAATACAACAGATCTTGTGACCGTTGTTGTATAGATGCTCTGACTGCAGTATCTTAGTTAAATAGTTGACATGGATTTAAGCTGTTTTTCAGGTAAGAAACAGTTGTGCGTCGTGATGTACGTCGCTCTGGATAAGAGCGTCAGCTAAATGCCGCAAATGTAAATGTAATCTTCACAAGGCTGCAAAATCAGAAAAAAATAAGCAGAGATTAAGCCAAAACATTCAATGCCAACAACATCAGTTGTTGTTAACCCTTAAGACATGGGTGGCACGGAACTGTCCAAAAATCGTTATAACGTTATGGTATGGATAAACTCCTATAATGAAGTTTATCCACACAATTTGTGTTGATGATCAATGTATCAGCTGAGCTTTGTTTGGTGTTCGTGTCACATATAACCAAAATTATTGTAATTTAAAAAACATCATAATAACCACTACTGGGGTTTTAAAAACACACGCAAATGCCCATAAAGAACAAAAAATGTTCAAATTTTTTTTATTTTAGGTCTTAGAAACACACTGAAAAAACACTTTCAGGATAGTTTCCACCCACAAGTGAGTGTGAAAAACTCACAAAAGGGGGGGGGGGTCCAGAGAGCGGCCGAGTGGCGGTCAAGTGGCGGCACGCCAAGTGAAAGAGCAGCAAACGACGAGTGTGTAAGAGAGTAAACACCAGTTTTAGACTGTTTTACCTATTTCATTTATGAGATTTAACTAATGCACTCTGAGTTCTCAGGGTTGAGAAGCACTCATAAGCTTCACAATAGAAAGAAACAAAGCTCATTGGTCACAGAAGGTCACTGAACTGCATGACTGATCCAAAACACTGTCCAAGATGTAGACCCAGATGTGGCGAAAAAATAGCATGAAGAAAGCCGAAAATCTTAACTTTGGTTTCCTGGGCCTGTGGAACTAATTCACGTTACTGCCTTAACTAATAATGTTAGCACTGAGTGTTAGATGAAAAGCAACTGTGTTTTAGGACCAAAAAGAAGAAGCCCATAGAACTCTAGAACCCTGACCTATTATTAAAGAGACTAATGCTGTCAACCTTTTAATTTATCCTTTGCCATGTTTGTTTCATTAGACACCATCCACTGGGTGAGTCCATCTTCTACTGAAGCAAATAATAACATATTGCTAGTCTTTGAATAATGTGTTTAAAATGTACGTTTGTAAATTGACTCAAAGACATCCTTTCATCACCACTATGCTATAAGAAGGCCTGGAGTACAAGAAATACTCCCTTCAAATCCTGTGCTTTCATCGATACGACAGTAATGTTGTTTATGGAGTGGAATACGAGCCCATCAGCAGCTGCGGCATTGGATGCATCCAATATAATGATCTGATGTTGTTATTTATTTTGGTATTTGCTGAAAAGGCTTAAACAGCTCACAGATGTCACTGTGTATGACTGTAGCCTCTTAATGCTTAGGCAAATTGTTGGCCATGGGTTGTCTGTATTCCATATAATAAAGTAAGATATCTGTTGCATAATTGCTATGTTTATAATGCTATGATATGTTTAGAATTACGATATAAGCACACTGTATTGTTTGTAACCTCATTATAATTGCATTAGTGTTGTTTTCCATTTCGCCTTTATTGATTCCAGTCCATGTAGGACACTGTATTGGCGGCGTGCAAAGAATGCACCATTTAAATTAGTTTTTATTTGACTAGTTTAAGAGGAAAGCTCTAAGTGACTGCAGAGTACCATGTGTGTTTCATAATTTTTGGAATTAAATTCATCATTTGAAGGAAGCAAAAGTATTCGTATAGTCTTTCTGAACTGTGGTGTAATTGGTTAGATATTTCCTTTGCTCTGATTGAGTGCACATAGCACTTAATAGTGCATTTTCTTGGCATCAATCTTGTAATACTTTTTTAATGATACTACACTCTGATTGGTTAATATGTTGAGGCAATTTCTCAGGGTCTTACAGTCCTGGCCCCAACTGTCGAATGAATCACCTAAAGCTGGTCAAATCCATCAGACTAAAGAAGCACATGCCAGTAAGGTCTGCAGAGAAGGAGAAAATAAAGGGAAATCCAAAGATGACGTGTCTGGTCTCTGGGCGTCTATTCAGTCAAAGCCCTTTTTCACAGAATGTTAATCTAATTTTCAGCCCTGGCATTCAATAAACTCTACAGACCTCATGAAAGTGACCTCCACCTGTTCCTCACTAGTAGCATGAATGCAAGTAACCCTCTGAATAAGAAATGAGCCCAGCTCATCCCACATTCATGGGAACACTCGAGATGTAGTTAAACATACTGTATACGTTCAAGCTGCTAGGTCAGGTTGTTAGAGATGACTGGATGGTAGTTGCTTATATGTGAGAATTGTTTAGTAAATGAAATTAATTAGTGTAAACTCCAATGCTAGACTACAACAAATTGCTCTGAAGTTTAAACAGCCAAGATCTGTGGCAGACATGGCAGGCATTTACATTTATCAGACGCTTTTATCCAAAGCGACTTCCATTCCCTACCTACAGGGGACAGTCTCCCTGGAGCAACTTGGGGTTAAGGGTCTTGCTCAGGTACCCAGTGGTGGTTTGCTGAAGGCAGGATTCGAACCCATGACCTCTTGGTCTGGAGGCAAGTATCCTACACACTGAGCTACCTCCACCCCCATGCAGGAGTCCAATGCAGGATTTATATTTGACATCGGGAATCGACTGAGAATTTGTCAGGAATATGGCTAATATGATTACCCAATTTAGGCTGCACTTTATTGATTAAGCTTGTCAAATTGGAGGGATCTGCGTTAAGTCTACTATCAAATGTTTTAAAAATATTTCAGTGAGAGGCTGAACGACTGCTTAAGGTTTATTGGAATTAAAGAAACATGAAGTTTACAAAGTGGACAGTTTTATAACATTCAAAGGGCTAGTGAAACATCTATGACTGCCTCACAATACATTTACATTTATCAGACGCTTTTATCCAAAGCGACTTTCATTCTCTAACTACAGGGGACAGTCTCCCTGGAGCAACTTCTGGTTAAGGGTCTTGCTCAGGGACCCAGTGGTGGTTGTCACGGCCTGGACTGGCGTTGCCCTAAGGCCGTGCCTTGTTTTCGCTTTTTCTGTTTCTGTTTTCTGTTTGCTT
>JBBPDC010021375.1:0-12795 GCA_037974485.1 Hemigrammopetersius urotaenia | reverse complement strand
TTTGTCGTTCCTCTTCTCCTCTTTCCTGGCAGTTTCATCCTCAACATCCTTCCCCAAATATACTCCTTGTCTCTCCACTGCACATGTCCAAAGCAACACAGTCTCACCCCTCTGATTTTCTTTCATCAAAATGTATGTATATGTAGGCAGCAGCCTGTGCAGATGGCTTTAATTAATTCAGAGCAAACAGAGAGCTACACAAATACACAAACAGGAAACGGGTCACATGAGGCAGAAAGCTCCCACAGACCCCTGTTCACACAACATCCGTCTTTCGGATGAAATACCAGCATGCAGCAGTGCCCCATGGCAGTAGCTCTGGCAGTAGCTACAACCCATCTGCACGTATTAATCCACACACAGCCTGCGGCTGGGCAGAGAGAGAGACCCTGTCCTCCAGCACATGGGGCAGTCACAGAGGACAGCAGGGTGGGGGACACAACCCCCTTCTGGCAGACAGAGCATAACAGCATTACTGCACTGAGACTATCAGACCAGATGTAGTTTTGGTATGTTCGGAAATGAGAGTGGGGATTTATGATGAGAAGAAGGTAATTCCATTATTCCAATTCATCTGGCTGCCTTTGTGTATGTTTATATTTATTGCCATCAAGCCAAAATCCCTTTTGGTAAAGTATATGTAGTTTTATATAAAATGTTAATCTTTTTATTCTGTTGCATAGGGGTGATTTATGCATGGCATTTATGTCTGCTGTATAGTAAACAATAACCATTACACAGTATGCATTACTGTACTCGTGCATGTGCATGACTGAACAGTACATCTCTTCAGTACAACTTTTAATTCTTCCTACTATGTCAGATGTTCTGACAAACTGGTATAAAGGATTTATATATTTTAGACATACGGGACATAGTTGTGTTCACAGATACTGCAGGTGTATCATACAAAGTGTACCACAAGGCCTCCTGACAAGGTATACAATCTGTGTATGTATGACAGTATGCCTTTTATTTGTCTGTGTGTGTGTGTGTGTGTGTGTGTGTGTGTGTGTGTGTGTTCTTTACACAATCTCATACTTTTAGGACAGCCACTTGTTAATTCTGCTCCCCTTACACACAACCAAGCAACTTCATAGCATAATCAAAATAGATTAGTTAACTTTATCGCTCTTTCTCTTAATCTGTGTCTCTCATTGCTCACACACACAAACATACAAACATTCTCACCCGCCTGGCATTCCTTTGGTTTTGTCATCTGGCACTTGCACCATCTGGCCCCTCATTAATCAGAGCGATCAGAGAAAAGCTGCCTGGTATGGAGAACACAGGAAACAGGATCCACTTTGGGGACACACACACACACACACACACACACACAGACAAGCACCATCCACTATCAAGGTCCACACCCCACAATCAGTCTCTCCTTCCATTCCTTTATGTGTGTGTCTTTTAACCTGAAGGAAACTGGTCTCAAGGCAAACTTCTTCACTTGACTACTAATAGCCAATGATGGGACGTCTCAGACAAATACAAATAGTTAAAGTAAACACACAGAAAAAGATTTCACCAGGGGTGGGAAGCAGACAGCTGGACATAGCAGCATGGTAGATGTCTCAGTCAATACACTATCCCAACACTACAGCCCAGGGATCTCTTACTCATACAAACACTCAAAAAAAGTAGTAATAATGTTCTTAAATGAAAGGAATAGCACACAGGACTTTACTGCAGTACATTCATTTTGAAATGAAATGTCAACTATGAGGTTAATGTCAAATTAAAGTTCATGTTGAGCATTAATTTGAGAGTATTTACATTTTAATTAGGCTTATTACCCTCTAATTATTGCCAGAAAAAAACAACTGCAACAACCAATAGAGTTTTTCATCCCATGTTCTTGACAGGTCAAGTCATTCACCCAGCATGAACCCAACTGAGTACCAATTACTGAAGACAAAACTGAAGGTAAAACACATTAAAATGGCTTCATTACAGACCTCTGAGAAAATCCCCAGGGAAGACTGAGTGACGCCAGTCATGTCAAAAGTCAGAGCTGTAATTCTGTCTGTATCTGAACTGAAGAGGTGACTTGATTTTCATAGACATTGTGTTATTTATAATCAAGCTTCACCCAGCTACACAGACCATGTATTACATTCTCATTCTTCCAGACAAGCATATCACATAATGACAACAACCAACAAACACACATACACTTTGCTGTCGTCAGTGCAAACAGACAGGTGTTTGAGGAGGAAAGTCTATTAAAACAGTAGGGTGGCAGCGCCCACTTGACCTGCTGCCATTAGTGTGCCACTCTGACCAAGAGCATGCTGGCACCTCTAGAGCAAGATAATTACTTGGGAATAAAGCCAAAAAATAAGTCTAAGAGTGTAGAGAGAGAGAGAGACAGAGAAAGGGGGGGAGGGAGAAAAAGAAAGAGAGAGAGAGAGAGAGAGAGAGGCTCATCCGTTATTCTGGAGTACAGACTGAATCAGATTGGATCTGTAGAGCTAGTATTACTGCCAGCTCACACCACTACAGATACTTCGACATGGGCAGAACCACACACAGTTGAGATTTCTGTGAAGCCTAACTGAATATTACTTTGAGCATGTGGTACTAAAACCAGTCCTCAACTCACCAGAACAAGATTATCCAAATTTTTGTTTTATCTCTATATGTTAAAAATTGAGTTCCTGCTAAATGGAAAATGGAGGGACCCTGAAGACATTTTGGCAAAGGAGACTCTTTACATCTCAAGGTCCTCCTAAACTCCTTCAAAAGACAAGAGCTACTCCTTCAAAAACAAAAGAGCAGACAGGGTAAAGTGGTATCATGACTTCAGAGAGTTTACGGATCATGTTTAGGGTTTCTGAGTTTAGGGTTTCTCCTGTATTAATAATCACTTGTGTGTAAGTGCCCTTCTAATTCCACTATAAATAGAGTCATACAGTCACTACAGAAGGGTTGCTGAGCTTCGCCTTGTGATGTGCTGCTGCTCACACCATCTGGAACATCTGCTGTCACATACTCACACACAGACAATCCTCTGAACCTGTAATCTCTGTGACCCACACAAACAGACACAATGATCTAATCAGTGCTGCCACAGTGAGAACCTCAGCTAAAATTTCACATTGAAGCAGTAGCCTGATTACATTCTAAAGTCGAATTAGTGTTCCATCAGTGAAGTAATTAATAAAATAGAAGTACCCTAGGAAGAAAAAGCATTTTGAGTAGAAATAAAGTATCAGATCAAAAATATTTGAGTCCCCAAAAGAGCGTTGTATATCCATTGGAAAGGAAATTATTTTGGTGCTGTTTTTCTCTTTTGGGACTGTTGAAAGTGAGTCAGCAAATGAATTATTTACACAGTGTGAATGGGTATGATGGAGCTGAATAATCTTAACTACCTCACAAATGCTATTTACATAAGAAACTACTAGAAGAAAGTACTTAGATTGTTCCCATTTATTTATAGTATTCATTCCTGTTGTTATACCATTTATTTAAAAAAAACTGAGGCAAGTTGAAGACATATGAAATGGTTAAAAAAATTAACGGACAATTAACTTTATTTGTTCTAGGCTCTAGTGTTGACTGCTGAATGAAATTTAGTTTTCAGTCATTCAGATGAGGGACAGTGGATATGTGCTCAGTTGACTTAGCAGTATATGAGACAAACATCTAGATTACGTTAGTATAGGCAATAAGAATAAATAAAATATTTACAGTAACTGATTTGTTTACCACTTTGCACCTCCAAGTAGAAAAGAGTTTTTGGTTTATACGCTGAATGGGATTTGTCTCCAGCAGTGCACAGCTGCCAGCTCTGCATACCAGACTGCTGGGCAGTTGATAAGACTTCAGTCCATCTTATCGCTTTAAACTCTAGCTGCAGTCCAAATAAGTTTCCTACTTATTTCCCACATATTCCTACTAGCCTTTACTTTTGAATAAATAAGAGTACCCTGGCTACCTGATGTCCAGACCTACATATGAGTTTAGCTTGTATTGCTACACTACATGGCTTGTCATCTGAAATCTTGACCATACCCTCATTCTTTGACCAAAAAATGTAAAAACAAATATGTAGCTTATGCATTATTAAAGTGCAATCAAATCAAATAAATAATATAATAGTAAAGTAAAACATGGGCCACAATAATAAGTAATAATGAAATAAGGTACCAATTTACAATAAGGCTATTCTAAAAAGGATTTATAAATGATTTCATTTTGGCTTGTTTAATTGGTTGTAGGCAGGTCATAAATTATTAATAAACAGTTATAACCACATTTTAACAGTTGTAACACATTGATGCAGGCTCACTATTTGGAAAGACATGTTTTAATGGTAGTTGCATGTTAACAAATACCTGATGAACAAATGTCTGAGAAAGACACAAGATAAGCTAAGCAACTACCAATTATCTTTATTTATAAACTGATTACAGATAATGTATTAACTCTCTGTAAGAGTAGTGTTATTGTAAAGTGTTACCAAAAGTAATACAACAGCAAACGCAATAGCTTGGTAATATTGCTAACTTGAACTTTTATTATTCTCATAGACATGTTTGAATAGAATAAACATTGTTGTAGAATCAAAAATATTGAACAAAATAAAAATATTCCATTGCCCTAAATAAACTCCAAAGGGCTCTGATACTCCAGGATTTTTTGCTAACCTCGATATCACAAACAAGTCAAGTAGCTGAGAATATGGATATCGGTCAGCATATCTTCATAATTGTCACGATGGGAGGCAGAATAGCGAGTGAACAGTGCCAACAGTGCAGCATGGTGGAAGAACTCGACGTGAGAGGCACGAGACAGTCGGTAAGCCATGCAGTTACTCTTAGAACGCTCCCAGAGGAGTTAGAGTCCACACCAATATGAACTTGCGTTCTAAACACGCACACAGACAAGTATATAAACGGACTCCGAAGAGTCAGAGTACTCACGGTACCGGAGAGTTGAGGTGGGTTTGAGTCGACACTTGGGCATGAAGCGTAGTAACTTCAATGTCAGTGTGAAGGTGTACACTTACTTCCTGTTTATATACCTGCCGAGACATCATCTCTGAGACCCCGTGCGTGTAACAATAATAGCTCTTTAATTACTGCAAATGTTATGATAACAATATGATAAAACTATTGTGATTGGACATCAGTCTCATCCTTCAAGCTGCAGGACTGATACAGAGTCATATGAAGGGCAAAGGCACATGAAGATGATGTCATGTATTGATTGACAATGTGGTGGAGGTGTTGATGTGGCATAACATGATCCAGCAGGAAGTGCTTGCCAACATCATGATTCCAGAAAGCATAGTAAGCTGTGTGTGTGTGTGTGTGTGTGTGTGTATGGACAGCACTGAATGGAGGAATATGGCAGGGCTCTGGGTGACTCTGTAGGGAAGCAGCAGACCTTTTCCCCTATTCATCCAGCCATACAGTGATGCATATGCATATGTGTGTAGAGAGTGTGTATGCATGCATGTTTTGCAGCAACTAAATCATTATGACAGCTTGCAGTAAGAGTCACCAGTAAACACTTCACTGAACCATGTAACAGTCCAATCTTCCAGTACATCCTCTACACTATATGTACAGCATTATGTGTTCAGTGGAGCACAAGGATGGATTTGTGACACCAGAAAATTTCCTAGCTCCTCACTACATCACCTCAAGAAAGAACATATAACGTTATGCAACTTTTCATACCAAAACAGTGTTATGTTATATAATACAATGTGAAGAAATGACTCATACAGTTGTCAGTAAGTATGTACCTAGACTTCCCAGTCAAAAGTGATACTTTTCAAAATAGAAAGTGGCTGAACACCTAGACAAAAATTAAACAAAGATTAAACATGTCTACAACCATGTGTCAAAAGAGCAGACGGATTGTGTTTGGGGTTTCAGAGTTAAAATTACAATGTGTACAATGTGTTTTGTGCAACAATGTGTCCAAATACATTTACAATAATAAAATGTCTTTTTGCTCATCAGTGTCTTACTCAAATTTTTTCAGCCTTTTCAGTTTCAGCTTATGTTTAACAGTAGTCACATTCTGGCACTAATGGGAGATAGATATGGGGTTAATAATTTTCTATGAGCATAAACGAGGACATGGTGAAGCAACAAGTTAAATGGCTTGCTCAAACAAGTTCCTAAGACCAACTGCAGATACAGAGCTCACAGATTTCCAGCAACTACTCTCTGAACATTTTAATACTACTGACATTTCATTCCTATTGCAAGTAGTATTGTGCTTGACAACTCATTCATTTATTTATTATCTTGGCTGTTAATCCCAACCAGGGTCATGGGGTGAGGGAGCCGATCCCAGGACTCATAAGGCGAAAGGTGGAGAAACAACCTGGAGAAGTTGTCAGTCCACACCATCTAAAATTTTTAAGAACATATTTTAAAGGCGAGGAAAGTGTGACTTCACATATATAGAAACCATTAAATATATTTACTGAGTAGTCTCTCCATGCATATACTTACACAATGATTAACTACAACATTAAAGCCTCTGACAGGTGAGGTGAATAACATTGATTATATAATTACAATGGCACTTGTCCAGGCGTAGGATATATTAGGCAGCATGTGAACAGTCAGTTTTTAATGTTGATGTGTTGAAATGGAAAAAGAATAAGGATGTGAGCGACTTTGACAAGGGGAAAACCATGATAGTGACTGGGTCGGAGCATCTAAAAAAAGGCAGGTGAGCCCTCAGCCGGGTCATGGGTACACTGATCCCTTTGGGTAGTGAAGGCTAACCCATCTGTTCCGATCCCACAGAAGAGCTACTGAGGCAGAAATTACTGAAAAATGTATGCTGGCTATGATAGAAAGATGTCAGAACACACAGTTCATCACAGTTTGTTGCGCATGTGGCTTAATAGCAGTCCAAGTGCCCATGGTGACCCCTTTCCACAACCGAAAGTGACTACAATGGGAACATCAGCATCAGGTCAAGAATGGTTTAAGGAACATGACAACGCTGACTTGGCCTTCAATCTGAATGAGTATCTGTAGGAAGTGCTGGACAAACTAGTCCAACCCACAGATACACTACCTTGCAAATGTACGAGATTTGTAGTGAAGTGGCCCCATACAGACACACGTGAACACAACACAGCACAGCACAGCATAGTGTAAACGATGTGAAAATCTTTCTCCGCATTTAACCCATTCACCATGTGAAGCAGTGAGCTGCCACCAACAGGGAGTGCCCAGGGATGAGTGTGGGGTCAAGGGTGCCTCAGTGGTGCCACTAACAGTCCTGGGATTCAAATCCACAACCTTCTGATTGCAGAGGCAACTCCCTAACCACTAGGCCATTAATGTCATGGCTGGTGTATGTGCATGTGAAAACGGTAATCTAATTTTGCCTCTGCCACCTTGTAAACAAACTGCCGAAAATATTCAATTTGTAATACATGTCATGTACCATGAAGATGTGTCTTATGCCCAGGATTGTAGTACGGACTCAAACCGATTTTCTGTTCTTTGACTTGTACATGATGGTACTTCGTCTCATTGAATATTCTAGTTTGTCTTGATCGAGTTCAGCTGCCTTTAAAAAATGCTTCTTTTTTTTCAAGCAATCCTTCTCCCCTCTCAAGTGAGCTTATACTGGTTTAATTATTTCAAAATCCAGTGCGAAAACTCAACTTTGCATGCTCTGAATTTGACACATTTGAAAACAAAAGAAAAGTCATGAGAGAGACCAGAAATAAGATTTCACCCATTTTAATAGTAAAAAAAAGACCAACAAGCGATGGTCAGTGATGATATTGTGGTAAGCCACCACAAATAAATCAATGCTTAAGAAACCCTGAGCTTAATTTGATCCTACAGTGTAACATTGCGTTTGCTTTTGTATCATTACAAATAACAATGATCATCTTATAGCAGAGGATATACTGTGTCTCTAGCATCAAACAAACATTATAAACATTGCAAACTTTTTGGACTTTGGCTTGACTAGGACTAGGTCTTGCCACATAGGTGGTCTTGACTACAGGTCTACCTCTGCATACTGCAGTATAATATGTGTGCCATATTGTCCACCCCCAGTCTACTAGACTACACAAGTATTGATATATAAGCTACATTTTATATTGAAACAGATACATCCGCCCTCTATCCTGTCACTGGCTCATATGGAGAGCAGACACACACACTGCTTGTGCCTGAGCAGGAGCCCCACTGATGCTGCCAGGCTGAGAGTGCCAACATTCGCAGCATAAACAATGCACTACCCATCTGCTCCAGTGGGTTGGGTGGAGCAGGCAGGGGAGCACATAGCTCATGCCTGTTCAATCAATGGACACAGAACACTGCTTATGCTGCATTTCAGTCAATTTACCTTAACTCCTACTCTTCCTCTTATTTGTGTTATGAGTGTGTTTGCCTGTCTGTGTTCTGTGGTTCCGTTATGCCTGGCTTGTGCTACGCCTTTGTGTAAAAGTCCCCTATAATGTGTAAGTCTGCTACCTGCTGGGGTCTTATGTGTTCAGTTCATGCCGGCCTTGCCATTAAGGACCATGTGGTCTGTCCCTACTGCTAGTAGGAGCCTCCTTTGTCTGCTACCCTCTGGGACCTTGTGTGTTTGCAGTGTGCAAACCTGTTTTGTCAGGAGTGTGTTGTCTGCCCCCTCTGCGAGGATCTGGATGGGCCTAACATGGAACCTTGTGTGATTGCTTGAAGCCTCAGCAGAGGGGTGTGAGATGGGTCCCTTTAGAGAGATCTGACAGTCTGCCCAGGTGCCTGGTTTGCTTGTTTTGTGTAGGCCCCACTTGTCAGGTGTGTGTGTGTGCTGACAGCCTCACCAGAGTGGAGATTGCATGTATCCTTAAAGACCTAGGCTCATCTGACTGTTGTATGTTTTCTGTGAGAGTTTTGCCCATCTGAAGTAATGTATGTTTTACCATATGGGCTGTTGCCTGTCTGATCCCTGTCAGAATCCCAACCATTACTGTAAGGACTTATGCCCATCTGGACATCTTGTTAACCCTTGCCGCATGAGCAAGTGCTCCATCCCTGTTTCTTGCCCTATGTGTTTGCTGTTGTTTTCCATATTAAAAGCAGAGCCCCAAACTCTTTAATAATCTGTGTCCCTATTTCCACACCCACAACATATGTGGCAGATGGCTACCAAATGCATGGAAGAATATTCTGACCAAAAGAACAAGAAAAAGGTAGTAAAAGTTTTTGTAGGGATTTTTAAAGATTCTTGATACTTATATGTGTACACATACAGGTTTAGGCACGGTCACTTCAACATTGTCATAAATGACTACCAGTAGCTGTGTTTTAATAGCGCACAGTAACACACTGTGTCCAAATCCACACAGACAAGATGGTGCCACCTTAATGAAGAGCTACATTCAGTTAGATCATGTTGAGTGATGGTTTAGGGATGCAATAACTGGGTAATTATTGACATCTAGTGTTCCTCAGTCACATTGGCCTCAAATCTCCAGTTCCAAAATAAAAACTGTTCAGAGTACAATACAGGTACTGATGTAACTTATTGTACTGCATGTTGGCATATTCCCAGTACATATGCATGAAAGAACCTGTTAATTCCCAGCTACAAGGATGTACAAAGAAGGTGATGTGTGATGTTCATTGTGTTGTTTCCTAGGTGTGAGCTGTGTTCTGCGTATGAGGCTGTAGTGTATTATCTGGTGATTAGGATTCTTTGAAGCCTCTGTCAGATTATGCCAGTCTTCTCACTGGCAGATGTTCCCTCCTGCAGCAGACAGTTCCCTGTTCCATACATGTTCTATTTATAACAGATGATATTATTCTGTGAGCAGAGTGGGGACAGCTAAAAACATTGCATTTAAAATCTGAATATATTTGAATATGTGACTAAACAACCAAGCAAACTCAAATTTAATGTATGAGCCCAGCTGACAGACATATTAGGCATGCAGTGTGCACAAAGCTAATTATGTATAAGTTTCTAAAACTTGTCAGCTACACTGGCCTCATAGCTCCGGAGCAAAAGCTAAAGAAAGAAACATAGACAAATATGTCTTGTCTGACCTAACACATTCAGCATAAGATGAAAATTGTGCAAAAAATGCTTTTAAATAAAAGATGACATGTTTTAGTCTCAATGTGTGATGTAGAAATAGCTTCAGCATACAGCCCAAATAACAGGATTGACTTCACGATACAAAACAAGCGAATAGCAATTTACTGTAAATGAACAGAATGTGTTTACATGAGGTAAAGAAGAGACGGTGATATCTCAGAACATCCCAGCTGTCAGAGTGTCACCTGCTTTTAGCCAAGTCATTTGTACTGCAAAAGGCACCCAAGGCAACACTTTGCACACTTCCATTAGTCATGCAGAGGAGATTATGTGCCTGCGCTAAAATATAACCACCGCAACACGTCGAGCCGGCTTCCTCTCAGCAGTCACGACCACACGCTATAGCGGTATTTATAGATCAGAGCAGATAGCTGCACAATAACACTCCTTTTCAGTGGGAGCATAACACCATATAACATGTAGAAACTCATTTACTAGCCCATTTGTTTCAACTAAAGCAAGTCTTAAATATCAAAAAAATGTCATTTAAAGAATGTGAAATGGTACAGTGCATCAACCACACTCATTATGCTGCATAATTAAATGGGTTTCCGCTGGAATCATCAGGAGCACCAGCAAGACATCAGCGTCAAAGGGAACAAGATAATAAACACATTGACTCACTAGATGTGGCTCAGTGCAACAGCATGGTGTATTAATGAGTATTTAATATTGTTATTTAACTATTATTGTGGCTGAGCGTGCTTGCTATTCACATTCAAAATGAACTGAGGAGTTACAGAAAAGAGGTAATCATAATGTGTGAGATCAGTGTTTTATGTCTCTTCCTGCAGAGAATGAAAAAGGCCCCAGAATCACCAGAACACAAACGACTGACAAAACCAGGCTGTTTAAGGCTCTCCTTTAAGTGTTCAGCTGTGTGACCAGTGGTTCAAAAGGTTGCTGCAGTTATTTCAGACAGAGCACCCATTTTTGCTACCAGACTGAAGCCTCACAGTAAAAGACATTCAGCCAGCTGGTTTGAAGATAATTAGCAAAAATAACTAAAAAAAAAAACGAGCACATACACACACTGTTAAACACAACTCCTCTTACACCATTATCTATTTACTGTCGAAACAGGATATCACAGTACAACACAGGCACATTTAGTAGGCGGGTAAAACTACTGTTTACAACAGCACAAGATGATATGACACACCAGTTGACCTCTCCATGCTCCATTTATAAATACGTGCCCTTACTGTAATTGGAAATTTAAGTGCTTACTTAATTTTATGCTCCAGCCTAAAGTCCCGAGGTTAAACAAAATTTAACCACCTTTCTGTAAAATATTCACAACAGTAAGAATGAAAGGCAGAATGGGACAGCGCTAGTGCTTAGAGAGTTGTCCCTGCGATCAGAGGGTTGTGTGTTTGAATCCCAAGACTGCAGGTGGCACTACTGAGGTACCGTCCCCACACACTACTCCCTGGGTACTGTGTTTCTGGCTGCCCGTAGCCTCAGTGAAAGAGTTGAATGAAATAATAATTTCATGCTGTTCACACCATGTGGTGTGGCGTGTTCACGTCTGACAAATTGACAATTAAAGCATGATGTGAGCGAAGCATGTCAATTCCCACATTGGCATGGTAAAAATTCCCAGTTCAAATAACTTGAAGACATTAACACCAAACATGATAAGATTATTATTTTCTCACACAAGTTAGTACAGACAAAATGTCCCAGAAAAAAACTGAAAAATGGGAGCATGGCATAATGGGCTGCCATCCAGCCAGGTGTTGTACTCTTTACTATGTAGTTAAAGAGTTACTAAGTAGCTCATTTAGTTACTATATACTAGTAATTGTTGTTTACAGCTATGTATGTAAAAACTATATGAGGCACACAGCTGTACTAAAGCTACATCCTCATATTGCCAATCCCTATTAACCGTGATTCGCATCTCTGCAATGCAACCACATAAAATGTATCACAGAAGGGTTGCTGTATACATTAACTGCTCATGAAGGCTAATCCTATGCTCTGTCAGTTTCCTCCGACTGTAGCATCAACTGATGGCACCCAGTAGTCAGCAAGTCAACTTAGTGATGAGTTTCAGTACTGTAGATGAAAGTGTGGAAATGAAGGGAAGAGGAGAGGAGACTGGAGGAACAGATTGAGGAGGCATGCTGAGTCAGGAACTGTGACTAGACATGGATGTCCTGCATGTGTGTGTGTGTGTGTGTGTGTGTGTGTGTGCATGTGTGGAGAAACTCCATATCGGTCACTGTCAACATCCATTTCAGATAAATTAGTTTATGCAATGGTTATTTTATTAAATACAGATAATAATGTATCAATTCAGCAAAAATAGTAATATGACAATATCACAATACAAGATATAGTTGTCATGTCTGAGGGGGCTAGACCTCCTCAGCCCTGCGCTTCCTCGGGGCATGGAACAGGCAGAGAAGCAACAGGCACGAGGGCCATCAGAAACCTGAACTATAATCAGGACTTAATGTTTTAGAACAACAGGGCAAAATGAGGTGCAAAAAGAGGTGATGGACTGATAACCCGTGAATAACACAAACAGGTGTCATGGTGCAGTGCTTTGAAGGGAAGGGGCGGACGCCAAGGCTGAGAGGGGAAGTTATGGTTTTAATCAATGTGCGAGTAGCAAACACAAAACAAGTCCAACACAGACAAGGCAGGTTGTCCCAAACTCAGGCTGACTCTGCAGAATGCTTG
>JBBPDC010021364.1:0-12795 GCA_037974485.1 Hemigrammopetersius urotaenia | reverse complement strand
AAATGATCTTAAATCTAAATGTTAAATATGAAAAATATATCTCTCACTCTAAATGTGAAACTCTACAGTTAGATGGGACTCGGTGACCCCTTTCCAACAACCCCTCGACAACCGTTATTAGCTGAAAACCGTTCACCCCTGACAAAAGTAATGGGACACTGGGACAAGGTGAACGGTTTTCGGGTCGTTGGAAAGAGTGCGAGATATAAATAAATAATTTCATGAAATGAACATTGTTTACGAGTTTTGACTCACGAGTCACAGCACCGAGTCCGAGTCAAGTCTCGATTCCTTGAGGGCGAGTCTAAATTCAAGTCACGAGTCTTTGTTTGTGCGACTTAAGTGCGAATTGAATCAGAGTCTCAGACTCGAGTCCCCATCTCTGCTCCTGAGTAAGGGCAGGCATCAATGTTCATGTTTATTTTCTACAAAAACCAAAAGAGGCACGAGGGCCTAACATAACTCAAACACAAAAGGAGACAGGAGTAACACAACTGCACTATGGTCCCTAAAGAACTTCAATGTAAAAATCCAAAACCCATAAACCAATCAAAACACAAAGCCTATTTTCCTAAGCAAGCCGGCAGCTGAAACATATAATCCATTAACTCAAACCCAGGCGTGCTCAGGATACATAATAAAAGTCCCCAAACAAAACTCAAACTAATCAAGGACGGCCTCTAGCAACCGCCAACCGTCACTGTCCCAGTCATGACACTTTCAAACTCTGAAAATCAATACAATTTATTTACCAAAAGACTCACCTGATACCGGTGGCTGAATTAAACAGTTAAGAAGTGCTGTGCAAATCTGCTGTAGCATTGCATCAATGTACCACACCATTCACTGCGATTTCACTGTTATTTAGGAAAGAGGCTAATCCATTGAGCAAATGGTTTTTGATGTGCTTTTACCTTTTCCCTGGCTGCTCTCATTTACAGAGTGGGGGGAAAAGGTAGCAGAAGACTGCTCATCCATCCTGGTAACAAACATGCTGCCAGTGTCCTTTCACAGGGTCCCAGTTAATGTTTTACAAGAGTGTCTTTTAAAAATGACGCATGGTGTGGTGAGATGCAGCCGAGCAATATTGGCAACAGCGGCCCGGACAGCTGAGGCTGCTGCGGAGGCGGACGTGGGCCCACTGATGGATTGGCTGCCGCTGACCTGAGGCGGTTATTTATTTGATTATTTTTCCCCAGACTTAACTCGGGCATGAATCATAGGGAGGGGAGTAGAAGTTGACATTTGGGCTCCGTGCTTTGCTGTCAGACTTTGAGTGAACAAATTGAGCTGATACACCTGAGCTGTCCAGCAGCCTAAGTGTAAATCACTGCAGTATCAACATCTTGTGTCCGTGTAAATTCTGTGGTATAGAGGAGTGCTGTATGAAACCATATACATCCAGCAGGCTATGAACTGCAGCTGAACCATAATGTTTTATATGTGTGTGATTATAAATGTTCCCAGTAATATTCCAAAATGTAAAATTTACTTACACTGGTTTTCTTCTCCTCTAATATTACTATTTTAAACTTCTAAAACCGTACAAGACTGTTTATAGAGTATCTCTATTTTCCTGACCAGCTGCATCTCTAGTTGGAACAGCAGTGCCAGTGCTGCAGACTGAAACAGACTGCAGTGAAACAGCTGATAACATCATTGGGGCATCTCTCATTTCATTACAGGACACCATCCAAAAGCACTGCATCAGGAAGACCTTCTACATTATGCACAACTCCTCACACCCCTCACACAGACTCATCATACTGCTCCCATTTGGCACATACTATTGCAGCATTAAAGCCTGAATGGCCAGACTGTGTGAGAGCGTTTCCCCCACAATCTTTCAGACTTCCCCACACAAACATCTGTACTCTGAAATACACTCAGGATAAATATTTCAGATATATGTATATAATTACATTTATGTATTTAGAGTGACACATACATATATCTGTGATTTGGATCTATCTATCTATAGATTCATGATATGTGTATCTGTTTACATCTATATGAGCATCTATGTGTACCCCCTGTAATTCTAACTCGAATTACAGGGGGTATTGGGGGGTACTGTCCCCCCTGATCAAGACCCCCCCCCCCCCCCCAACAAGACAAAAATTGCAGCTTGGGGGATTCTTAACAGTGTTAAGAAGGCAGTACCACACAGTTATGGAGGGGTGTATCTGCATGTGAGTACGTGTATGTGTTTGTTTTTGCTTTAGAATAAATACATTTTGGGTCCTTCATATTAGTACAAAGTTAAAACACATTCTGTGTATAAATGTATATGTATGGATATATGTATGGTAATGATATTAACTAATAAGGCACTTCTCACTCAGAAAATTCATTGTAAACTTATGCAAGAACCCATACAGTTGATGTAGGAGAAATAAGACGGGACTTCTAACTCCCACAGATGCTGTCTAATTAAGATGCAGGCAGTTAATAAATAATATGTTATACGGAATCTGGTAACACAGGTAGCAGTTTGTGGTAAGCAGTTTATTTATATGATTAATCAGCTCTTCAGGCGAATTAGCCTGGCATTGACTATTGCTCTTTTATGCTTGGACACATTATACTTAGAGTAATTAATTAATCATCAGAAGGACATTCAAAACTTAAGAGTGTAATATGTATACTGAATATTTTTGAGAGATTATTACATTATTACATTACATTTTTAGTGTAGGCACAAGTTTTTTTTTTTGCATCACTAGTTAAATCGAATAAAAAGGTGACAACAATATCCTTTGCATGTTTATAATCATAAAAATATATGATCATTTTATTTATAATACCAGCCTGACTTTGTTTGGTAAATCACGGGGCAAGTACAAGGACTAGTGGTCGGCTACCTTACATGGAATTGAACATTTTTGTACATCAGGTTCAGGTTGTGTTTGGGTTGATTTCTAATGAGCAACTTTTTTGAAGGGGATTTTGCACATTCTCGTGCATCCTCTTCTACAAAAATATGTTTATAATAAACATTATGAGTGTATTACAGATAAAATAGCAGTTTATTTATTGTCACTCAGGTTCTTTCAGTAAAGCTCTGAAAAACAGTGCGTATGATAAACAGATTAAGAAAAAGATTTTTCATTCACAAGTCAAACATCTCCTGTTTAGAACCACTGGTAGCCTGTTTGTTAGGGTGTTCTCCATGCTATCAGGAAGTCGTGGGTTCAGTTCCCAAGACTGCTAAGTACCTCTGTGGTACCCTTGAGCAAGGTACTGTCCCCAAACACTCTAAGTGAAAGTTGGCTGTGCAACGTTGAACTTGACTATTACTGACAGTAGTTAATGTTCTGATGAACAAACAAATTAATGCTAGCTAGTTATGTAACTAGACTGCACTGATTGGCTAACTAGCTGGTAAGTGCAAGCACATTCAGCCATTAAGTCATTACAAACACATTAAAACTAAAATAAAAGTCACACTGAACAGTTCATCCAGGAAATCTTTAGCTCTACAGTTTTGTGGACATTAGAATATCCGATTGTAAGCGGTTTTCTTTCTGTAAAACCTCCTGAATCAAAATAGCCTACTGTATCATACATCTCCTTTGTTTTTGTTCCCACCAAAAAAGCTGAAATAAAGTATTACAAGTACCTCCTGCAAGTGTGTAAACTCACACTAATGACATGTGAGCTCTAGATTGTGACTGCATCCTTCTGGTACAGTATCTGTTACAGTTGGAATGAAATGCTTAGTCATCTCATACAGATATGAGGATAATACCTTTGGCTATAAAGTGTATAGTCTATGCAAATGTACACTTTTTTGAATGCTACGTTTGCATCTTGCATCATATCAGTGGCTATGTTCCCTGTTATTTAATTAGTAACAGAAAACAAATAAATAACGAACATAAATCAGTTTAAAAGTCATAAATCAACCAAGAAAACAGAAAAAAAAATCTTACATATATATGATTGTGAAAAAATGCAAACCAGCAATACTCAGGTACAATAAGGAAACTTCTCTCATATTTACATACACAAGTCATAAGTTTGAAGTCACTTTTATTAGTCATTTAGGTTTTTAGGTGTACATTTAAAATGTATTGATTTATATGAACATTGACAGTCATGTTGCAGGAGACAATTCAATTCTCCTAAAACTGAAGGTGCCTACACTCCTCCCCAAAGAGTTGGATCCACGGTCATGGGAGAAATAAATGGACACCTAGTCTGCTATTGATAGCCTCACAATCTCACCATTTCTGGCACAGGCCTGAGATGAATGACTGAAGTCAATAACTAGCTCAGTTCCCCAGTGTCAGGTTGGCAAATAGAAGTTCATTACCTCAGGCAATACATTACCACACTGTTGCACACGAGGTAAATGGTGAAGTGCAGCTCTGCACCATTTGACCATTGATTAAAAGATCATTTTTCATTGCAAATGTGGTCATCCATGTTTTAATTTGTGTTCGTCCAGGTAGTTCTGCGAAGGTCATTTCATTTCAAATTGTATATCGCCATTTCTAGTCAGTTCACTGTCTTTTCAGCCATATACACAATACTGATTGAAATAAAAAATATGTTACTCCAGGACCATGGAGCAACACAAGAACAAGAACACCACAAGACTACAGAAATGAGCAGAATAGTGAAAGTGACAATCTGGTCATACGTGAACACACCACAGCACACAGTGTGAACAGCACGAAATACGTCCTCTGTATTTAACCCATTCACCAAGTGAAGAAGGGGGCAGCTACAAACAAACACAGCGCCCGGGGAGCAGTGTGTGGGGACGGTACCTTGCTCAGGGTATCTCAGAGATGCCTAACGGTCTTGGGAATCTAACCCACAACTTCCTGATCACGGGGCGAATGCCCTAACCACTAGGCCACCAACTGAATATACACAGTGCCAAAAAAGCAAGAGAGAAAGTGCAAGAAAACCACAAGAGGATCAATACAACAGGACAAGACAACAGGTTTCTTGTGGAAAAAAGCCTTAGATGGTGATCAAGAAAACTGCATTTGAAAGATAATCCTGCAAATGACTGTTTATCCTATCCATTAAAAGTCAACTTTCAGTCTTTCTAAGGGAAATTCAAAATATTGAAGGAAGCTAATTTTGGTACTGACTTCAGGGACTAAAAAGTACAGTGATAACATGAGCATTTCATTACATATGGCAGTTATAGATAAACGTCAACAAAAGTATGATTTGCACCATTATTTTTGTAGATCAGATTTTTTCAATCTTGCACTTAAGGTTAAAGCTATACTATGTCACACTATAAGATGTGATCTAATCTTAGAAATGGTTAATTCCTAAATATACACAATTTCTCTGAAAAGACATGTTTGGTGTCTAAACTTTGGGACCATTCTGGAGCTTAACCAACCGTCACCCCTGCATTGTCCACTAGGGGAAGAACCAGGAACGCTTCTCCTAGCCTGTCTGGGAAAAGGAGGAGGAGGGTGTCTCATTCTAAATGCCAACGCCTGCACCTCATACTCAGTCATTTCAGTGGCACCTTTGGGGGGGGGATCCCTAAAGCAGCCATCTCACACAGCCATCTCCTGGGTCTGCTTTTCCTTGCTCTCTTTCAGTGGCAGATTTTGTCCCTAGGGTATTGAACGTTTTTACTTTTTACAAGTTTTATTTCGTCCTATGCTTTGAGCACATTAAGCAAATCAGTCTGTTTGTGCTAACTGCCCTCAGTTGCCTGGCTCCTGTGCTTTGTGGCCACTTGTGGACTCCAGTGTCATGGGTCTTGTTTATGGTCGAGACCAGGAATCACCTATCCCTTCCATATCTGGAATACTAGCACCTTGCTGAGATCTTCAGCAAGAAAAAGGCTCAGCTCATGCAGGTGCATAGGCCATGTGATTGCACCATGAATCCCTGGCACAATCATTCTACTCCAAACAGTGGTCGGATGCTCTCCTTGCCTGAACCTGAGTGGAAGGACATGGGTGACTACATCCAGGAGATATTGGCACTGGGCTTCATACCCCACTGGTGTGAACAGGGTTCATGGAGAAAAAGGATGGGCCCTCTGACTACCAGCTTCTGAACAAAATAATGGTCAAGGAACGACCTTTAAACCATTGAAGACAGTATTCATCACCCCCTCAGGACACTATTACCCCTTTTCCACTACACTGGTGCTGGTGCCAGGTGTTGAACTGGGAACCATCCGAGAACCGGCCCGCATTTACACTAGACAGGAGCTCAGCATCACAGGCCATGGCCACTAAACAGAAACAAACATGCCCAAACTTAATTCCTGCATGCTGGTTATTCTCCAAACTTTGAGAATTTATTTCCGTGTCCAAATGCAGTTTATTCGGCGGGTTATTACCGCTGAAAGAGATCAACATAGACAGTGATTACGCAAAAGACTCCGCCCACCGCTCTTGACGTCTCGGGCACTCGCTACAAGACCAGCAAAGTTTAGGCGCCAGTTCGGTACTTGTTTTAGGGAGCAGCACCATTTTTTTTTCTGTGGAAAAGCGTGGCACTTGTTCCAAAATTGGGAACCGGCACAGGAATTGGTGCAGTGGAAAAGGGGCATATGAATACCTTGTGATGCCCTGTGGACTGATGAATACACTCGTGGTATCAAACTGAGCATGGGCCCTGCCAAGGTGGCGGTGGTGGTGGACTGGCCCCTTCTTAATTCAGCTTGTGCAAAGTTTCCTGAGTGCTTCCTTCTTCTGGTGCTTTGTGCAGAATTTTAGCATGGTGGCTGCATCACAAGCTGCCCTGAACAAGAAATCACCAAGTCGGTTCCAGTGGACTCCCAGGGGCTTTTTAATGATAGCAGAACACTCACTGTGCCAGGTGCACCTGGTCTCGAACTGGTTTGGCAGCTGATACTGGAAGGCATTCTGTCTGCTGTAAGGGCATATGTTATCTGGCTATTGTAAGACTAGACAACCAGATCAACCAGGATCTGGATAAGACCCTCATATTTCTCATCTCCTCCATCCACTTTTCCTGGGTGGACCAGCTATTCAGAGTGGAGTATGACCATAACACTCTGCCCCTCTTTCCCTAAGAGGAGACAGAGTTGGGAGGAAGGTACAGAGAGCGCTCCAGAGAGCTGGTTAATGGGTCAAGCAGGTGCCAGACTACAAGGATAGGTTGCGACCATGATCCCAGCTGACTTTTAGAGAAGGACCTGCCCCTCAGGGTTGACTCTCAAACACTGGCCCCACCCAGTCAGCTACAGGCTCCTCCTGCCCCTTAACCTTGTTATATGTAACCTTCTGGCCTGTGTGGTCTGGTGGCACATTTGATGGGAGTCACCAGCACCTTGTAGTCTCACTCACCCCTGAATCTTTGTGTGAAGTGGTTCGTCACTCACTCATTACATAGTTGGTAATTTGGTAAAGGCTGTAGAGGTCTTCCTCCTCTCTCCTTTCTCTCTTCCTGTGGCATATTTTGTCCCAAGGGACTAATCTGACTTTCTCAAGTTTTCAGTTCACCCTAGTTCAGGTCTGCCAGATTGTCTCTCCTGGCAGTTTCCCACAATTCTGTGCCTTTTCAGGGGTGTGCATTTGAAGCCAGTGTGTGGCAGAGCTTGTGCTGGCACTCTTGCTCGTGCCCTGAGCACAAGTCTGCTTTGCAGCATTTCTTTTAAAACCCTGTCACTTCTGGGCCATATTCACTCTGTACCTGAGTTCGTTCTGAATTTTCGGAGTGAGAAGTCTCATAAAGCTCCTCCAGTCATTTGGTTTAGAACTAGAGTTATGAGGTTAACATGCTCTTCTCTGAATACCATAAATCACAGGATAGCTTTCTCTCAGTATGATCTTACCCCATTCTGCATTAAAGTGAAACAGGCTTGTCAGTGTTGTTTAGAACACAGTATGACTTACAGACAGAAGCAGATATTTAAATAAAAAGGAAGAGACAGAGACATGTGTCCTGATTTGTGCTGTAACAAATTTATAATGTAGTCTTTCTTTGCTTTGCTTGACTGACCACACATCATTCTATATAACTGCAGATACTGGTGTGCATGCCCATACACAGCAGTCCACTAAATCTTTTCCTTCTGGAAAATTACTGAACTCCCTTAAAAGTCATCAAACAATCACAGGTCACTTGATTGAAAGACTGGCCCTCAGAAAGTATTAAATTAAAAATTCTGTTTGCTTAAGTACTGTGGAAACTCCAGTTCAGTATACAATTGAGCTCTACCTGCAAATCATTAAAAAGTTCAATTTTTTTGGACGATCATCCCATCGTTGGCAATATCATGTGACTGGGGGTGTCCTAGCTAATGGTGGGACTGGACAAAGCAAAATTAGGCGAAATACTTTTGTTATTCAGAAAAATATGAATACTTTTAAGGGGCTGAATCCTTTTGCAAGCCACTGTACGAATTCAGCCATTAATCTGGCCACTTTGGGCACTTCAGTAGTTTCTTACTGTAAACAAGAATTCAAAGAACAGTTAAAGTGTTCATCTAAGGCTAAGCTTAAATTTTATGATCATGAATTTGTAGTTTTTTTATTTGCAATTTTATACAATTAATTAAAATTAAAAGGACCCAATTCATTCACTTTGTTGTTTATCAACCACAAGAACCTTCTGTTACGATTAGAGGATCATCAGTAGGTCACGCCAGAGTTTAAAAGTAAAGAAATGTGCTCAGTTCATTCATGTGCTGAAGACCTCAGTGTAAATTCTTTGTGTATTCTTGCAACTCATGCTGAAAAGCATTATAAGTATTCTCCTTCTTTTATATATATATATATATATATATATATATATGTGTGTGTGTGTGTGTGTGTGTGTGTGTGTGTGTTTACGTTTACGGTATTTAGCAGACGCTCTTATCCAGAGCGACGTACATCAGTGCTTAAAGTAGTCCATAACTGTTCTTAAACCTGTAAAGCTATACTTAAATCAACAACAGCTATTTAACCGAGTTACTGCTGGAGTTACACACCATAACAAACCCTGGCACAGAGAAAAAGCAAGTCAGAGATTAATACACAAGTAAGGGAAAACAGTTAAGAAGGTAAGTGGCTCAGGGATTTGTAGGAAAAGATGTATAAGAGATGTGCGGGAGGACTGGTTAGTTGTCAAGATGCTCCTTGAAGAGGTGGGTCTTCAGATGGCACTTAAAGACAGCGAAAGACTCTGCGGATCTGACTGCAAGAGGGAGTTCGTTCCACCACTGGGGGGATATATATATATATATATATATGAACATGGGTACAAAAAAGAAATACAAGGTCATACTGCAGTGTTCCTGAACTGTAAAGGGTTTAAGTGTCCTGCTTGCGGCAATACTGGTAGTAGTGGTAGGAAGGTAGGAAGGTGAAGGATGGACACTGGCATTGATGGATAATTTTCATCCTGATTTAATGGCTCATGGGGTGAGTTCACAACTGGGCCATGGAGGAAAGGCAGCTCACCCACATGTAACTTTTCACCCTCTGCTTTCTGACTGTTTTTGATCATCTGGCCCAAGAGCAGTCAAGCAGTAAATATCGTTTTGTTTGCATCATGGGCATCAACTGTTTACAAATTTTTCGGGATGCATTTCATGTTTTTTGCTGCTGACAGTGACTGCAATGACAAGTACACAAAGACTCTCTGAACCCGGGCATTCAAACTGAGGTGGCCTGCTGTGATGTAGGCCTGGACTTAGATCCGGTCATTTGGCTGAACACCGCACCTGAGCAGCACCTCTATAACAAGAGACGTCAATCACCCCAAACTGGAGCTGCAACTTCAGGACCACGCTCTCAACCCTCCAGACTGACTGTCCCCCTTCTGATCAACTCAGCTGGCAGTCCACCTCGAAACTCGTGCCTGGAATACATGGTCGAGACACTCAGGCAGGGGTTCATTAGCTGGTCCATGTCTCCTACCTTAACAGGCTTCTTCATTGTAGAGAAGAAGGAGGGTGGGCTTTCGGCAGCCCTGCAGGTAGATAATTTTTGCCAAACTTTACCTGAGGAGTGCATACAACCTTATGTAGATTCAGGCAGTTGACAAGTGCAGTTTAGCACAACCTTGGGTCGATGTGTGTACGGTGTTATGCCGTATAGGTGATATGGATTGGTTAATGGCCCCTCCACCTTCCAGGCATGAAAAATGTGTTTGTTATTGTCTATATAGACAAAAATTTGGTTAATTTGTGGAGTGTGTTGCATATGTAAGGTGGCTACTATCTAGCACAGGTTGTACATAAATGGAAAGAAATGTGAATGCCAGATTCATTTCTTGGATAAATCGGGCCAGAAGAAAGTGGATGGAGAAGTCTAAGACATTGGCTGTATTCGAGTGGCCAGAGACCCACTCTGTAAAAGTAGTTGCTGGGGTTTCTATTGTACTTTTATCTGGGGCTTCAGTTCAGCAGCTGCACCTCTGTATTACCTTCTAAAAGGCAAGGTTTTACCATGACTCCTGACATCTTAGAGGCAATTAATAAATTAAAGTCTCTAATCACTAGTGCCCCCATTTTAAAAATGCCCCATACGACATGTGTCAGTTTGTTGTAGATGCAGATTCCAAGCTAGGGACCACTCCAAGCTCACAGTACCACTGAATCCCTGGAAAGCCACACCCCTATGCATTCTCTCAGGAGCTATTGAATGTTTAGCAAAAAAAAAACAAAACATGAATGCAGCATTAGGGGGCTGGCATAATTTGCTGGAAGGGTCCCGACTGCCCTTCCTGGTCATTGTTTTTTAGTCACTTTCATTTTAGATATTGTAGCATACACTTAATTCAATGAAAATACTGGTAGCTAACGCTCACATGTGTGTGTTCACAATACTGTCCACTCATGTTCTGTCTGCACTGCCATTAAAAGCTCCAACAATTTGCCTGGCCCTCGCAGTAACTGATAGAACATGGTCACGCATTGCTGTGATTCTGTCATAGATCTGTCACAGACTGTGTGGGCTACTTTTTTTTTTTTGGAACTCTTTATTTTTTGCATAAGACATGACATACATGAAATACATGGAGATATACATTAATTTCCTCTGCACCTGATCACCACCTAATCATAACTGTATACAATTTATAACTATATGTCATCATGCGTAACTGCCTATCCTACATGCAGTCATGCCTACTGCCTACTCATACAGTATACCCCCATTTCCAATATCCCTTTGACCCTTGCTTTGTTGGGTGCATAGATTACTTACTAGCTGAAGCAGGCGATAGCGGGGGGTTAGCAAGGATACCTACATATGCATATCTAGACATCCCACTTATGCATAAGAGGATATAAGAAGGAATTAAATAAATAAATAAATAAAATAAACAAAACCTTTGAAAAACATTAAATTAAACAAATAAAAGGAGAAGTGTTTAGGGTTCCATTATTATTTGTGTTATCGATTCCCATCTGGCATTAAATGTTTCTAGTTTCAATTGTAGTCTTGCTGTAGTTTTTTCCATAATGAAGACTCTTTTTACTCTGTCTCTCCAATGCGTGATGTTGGGGGGTTCTGACTTCATCCATAGGGCAGTTATCACTTTCCTTGCAAAAGCAAAACTTTTACCAGGTATTTGTAATCTTGAATCTTGTAATCTTGTATCCGATCTTCAGGCAGTATCCCTAATATGTACAGTTTTGGGTCTAGGGGTAACTCAATACCCAGAACGCCTCCTTTTGTACACTTTTCCAAAAGTTTTCAATCTTTCGGCAGTCCCAAAATGCGTGAGTAAAGTCCCCCACCGCCCCACAATCCCTCCAGCATAAATTAGATGTTTTATCATATTTTGAGGTAATAATAGAAGTGTTAAAGTATCGCATTTTCACCAATCAAACTCCTTCCATGTTGGGCTATTAGTTAATCGGTGTCCTAACCTGAATGTTTCCTCCCATTCATCATCTGTTATCACAACATTCGCTTCCAGTTCCCATTTCTCCTTTACATCCATATTGTTAGCGCTGGTCTCATTTTGTAGTGCCTTATACATCTTTGAAATCAGTCCCTTTTTTGATTCCCCCTTTGAGAATAATATAAGCTACACTAGGTTTTTTATGCTGATGGATATATTTCTAAGGGGTTGTTGGTTCTTCCCCTTACAGGTTGCCATGCCTCTGTTCCAGCATGGAGGTAGCTCAGTGGGTAGGATACTTGCCTCCGGACCAAAAGGTCATGGGTTCGAATCCTACCTTCAGCACCACCACTGGGTCCCTGAGCAAGACCCTTAACCCCAAGTTGCTCCAGGGAGACCGTCCCCTGTAGGTAGGGAATGGAAGTCGCTTTGGATAAAAGCGTCTGATAAATGTAAATGTGTTCTTTGTTTATTGCATCCTGTAGGATATATTCTTGCACTGTGACCAAAGGCTTTTACACCAAACTGGGAGTCACCATCAGCCTGGATACCACCCACAGTCAAGAGGCCAGACGGTTTATAAGCTTGGCAAGTTCCTCTGGCCCTACTGCCATGGCAGAGTTTCTGGTGTGGGTTTAGAACTCTGTGACCGTGACCAGTCTCACTCATATACTAATGCACCTAATTCCCATTCCCATGAACCGAACTGTATGAGTGAAAACCCCATCCTGCCCTGCTAAAACTGTAGAATTTGGTTGAGTGACGCGTGCCAGAAGTCTGCCATAATGGCCAATTTTTATGTATTTAATCAATTTATGGTTTATTTTCTATGATTTTGCATTCGCGTACAAATTCTCTCTATAGTTTTCTCTCTCTCCCTCAGTAGATGGGGTTCCTATAATCAGCAAATTCACAAAAAACCATTGATAAAAATTGTGAGTGTATTACAGGTCAAATTTAATTATATCTTTGATTACATCTTATACTTTACAC
>JBBPDC010021353.1:0-12796 GCA_037974485.1 Hemigrammopetersius urotaenia | reverse complement strand
CCTTCATTTAAAAACTGCATTTTGTGTTCAATTATGTTATCTTTGACTAATAGTTAACGGTTTTTGATGAGCAGAAATATTTAAGTGTGACAAACATGCAAAAGAATAAGAAATCAGGAAGGGGGCAAATAGTTTTTCACACCACTGTATATCAAAAGACGCACACACTGCAGACATGTTGACTCTAATTCAATCTGGGGTGTGCAGGTTGCAGTTGTTGATTGTATCATCACTGTTTTTTGCCATTTTCGGGCGAAAATTTTCACTGCCTGAATATTCAGTGCTTCCCTAATAAATAGTAATCCAAATATTAATTCGTCTAAGTAAAAATCAGTGTAGGGGATGGTGCAGCCATATCCAACTGCGTTCCAAAATTTTTTTTTGTATTTATTTTTTGCATTTTAGTGTGCATCTAGTGTGTTTCAGAGAAATTTAAAGCAACTTACTGTTTATAATCTTTGCATCTCGGCCGAGAGAGACAGGATACCATATATTTGTCTGAAAATAACATTTTGTGTAGACTTTTGTACATCTGTGTATTGAAGGCAAAGGCTCGTGCTGCAGGGCTGTGGAATCTGTTCCTCCCTGCATTCAGTGGACTATCTCAGGTAGACTATTCCTACATCGCTGAGGAAACTGGACGATGCACCTTTGGTCCAGAGGTCTTCAACTGCCAGGCCCCAGGTCTGTATGTGTGTAAAGTGTAGTAAATTGGCCCATTATAGCCATGCGTTGGCACCTGTAGCTTAAATATATGTTCTGAGGATGACCCATATCAGAAATTAGTCTAATACCACTGTTCCATCACTTACTGCAGCGCAACATTTTTATAGAAGCTCCATCATTTTGTTTTCTCTACTGTTAAACTTTTACTGTAAAACTTCAGTGGGTTAAATAAGAAATGTGCTGAAGAAACACAAGTGTACAGTGCCTCAGCTCTGCAGAAGTGTCCTTATACTTTGGGTATTATTGGGTTTGTGTTAACCAAATCTTTTTTTTTTTTTTATATATATATATATATATAGATATTTGAAGTTATTTCAAGATTCAAAGTTTTTATTTGCCATTTGTGCATGAGACCAGCAGTTCATGCATATTGAAATTCCCATATATTCCTCTTCCCCTATATAGGCGGGTCTTTTGTAGCGATGTGTCCATCTGTCAGGGTTCGGGCCGCAAAGCCCAAACCCTGAAGCATGGAGCAGGCCAGGACACAAGGATCCATATGTTTATTAAGGAACTCAAAAGAAAACAAACAGGCACGCTGGCCTCCAGGAGCATAAACAGGGTCAAACAGGCAGGAAACAGGCATGGGTAATGAGGCGATGGGCACATGAGGGTTAACTAACAGACACAGACTATATATACAAAACTAAATCACGAGACAAAACTCAAGGCAGGTGGAAACAAAGGACACGTGACACAAGCATAAACATGAATCCAAAATAAAAGTCCCAACACATGAACAGAAAAGCAGTGGCCCTAATGGCCACTGACCGAACCGTGACAAAAACAATCACACAGATGTCAATAAATGATATATAAATCAAATATAAAAACAAAAAATTAACATTTAACACCACCAGCACAAAAACAAAAATAATGGCCCACATTTTTAGGACAGTTAAGGTAAATATACAATCTCCCTAAGATCTCCAGGACAAACCCATCAAGGAGGATGACAATTTTTGTGTCTTATCTACATTGAGACATTTAAGAAAAGGGTTCCCTTATAGCAGAGGAGAAGGCTTCATTAGGAATCAGTCTTGTTGCTGGTCCGAGCCACTGTGTCGCTGAAGGGCTTTTATCGGCCACCCATAGCAATGGAATACATTTACGAGCATTGTTCAATAGGATTTGTAGGAGAGAAGTCTCCTTAAACTCGTGTGGTAGCTGCTCCTGAATTCCCAATAAGCCAATTCTGGGTCCTAATTGCAATAAACAACAAAATATCTTTGAAAGTTCCAAAAGGACATTTGACAAGAATGAACTCCAAAATCAGTGTATAAGTGAAAGTGATCATTCTGTCATGCATGAACACACCACTGCACACAGCGTGAAATTCAACCTCTGCATTTAACCCATTCACCAAGTGAAGCAGGGGGCAGCAGGAACACGGCGCCGGGGAGCAGTGTGTGGGATGGTACCTT
This sequence comes from Hemigrammopetersius urotaenia, assembly GCA_037974485.1. NCBI lineage: Eukaryota > Metazoa > Chordata > Actinopteri > Characiformes > Alestidae > Hemigrammopetersius > Hemigrammopetersius urotaenia. Next base: position 10,646 of record JBBPDC010021353.1, on the reverse strand, counting down.
GCTCAGGGTACCTCAGTGGTGCTTAGCGGTCTTGGGGATCGAACCCGGACTTTCTTGTGAAATATATAGCTGTTCAAAAAACTTTCTAAACATTTAATTTATATCCTTACCAAGGTAAAGATTGTTCCCCTTTTTGTATTTGAGTGTGAGAACGACAGCGAAGTAAATTTGCTAAATATTTATTGGGCTTATCAGCAAATTCGAGTTTTCAGCCTTTCTGGTTAGAATGGCTTCTAAAGATGCTTGCAGATATTGTATCTAGTCTGCAGAGTGTGCAGCTCTAACTCCAGTTTCCTCTGCTCCATCAAACTTCTCTTCTGATTGGACATTTATAAAATGAACACGCTGGAGAGACTGTCTCCCGGCTGGCCTGGGAACGCCTCGCGATCCCCCTGGAAGAGCTGGACGAAGTCTGGGTTTCCCTGCTTTAGGCTGTTGCCCCGGCGACCCGACTCCGGCTGAGCGGGAGATAATGGATGGGCATGACCTGATATCAAAATGTTGCTAATATCACAATTAGTAATATTACGTAAGGAGGTATTAGGTGAAAAGAAATAGTCTATTCTGCTGCTAGTTTTATAAACATTAGGAAAAAAATTCCCTGTCCTTTGCCGGACACTTCAAGTATCAAAAAGTTTTGGCCAAAGCACATTCTCTATCCAAATTAAAACGAGAAGATCGGTCGCGGTGATGGAACACAGTTGAAATCACACAACCACACTTTGGTTGCCCTGCCACTCTTCAAACTCGGAGAATATAAACGTGATAAAATCACTGAACTGAACAGACGGCACATAAACATTCATCCTGTTAATAGCCTCACCAATAATTAACCCTTTCAACAAAACACACCTTCATGATTTATCTGAAAATGTCTGCACTTCACAAAGAGGCAAATGTTTATGCACCAAGATTGCCACTCCCCTGGTCAACCCAGTCCTGCTTCAGCTCAGTGAGCTCTTTTGCTGTTAAATGGGTCTCTTGGAGTAATGCAATATGGATCCCTTGTTTTTTCAGATAATGTCCTTTTTTTTCCCTCTTTTCAAGACCTTTTTTATCTTTACAGGAATATGAATACCTTTAACATTCCCCGAACAAGCTTTAAATTCGATTTAGGTATTAACATGGTTAAAGGAGGCTGATATCACTGCTATATACAAAAGATGAGAGAAAGTTGGGACAAAAATCACCAGACACAAAGCACCCTGCAAACCAAACTTTAGTACATGAACTGCTCACAACCGTAAGGCACATTTCACATTGTGGGGTGGCGGTAGCTCAGTGGGTAGGATACTTGCCTCTGGACCACACACTCTGGAGGTCACAGGTTCTAATCCTACCTTCAGCACCACCACTGGGTCCCTGAGCAAGACCCTTAACCCCGAGTTGCTCCAGGGAGAGACTGCCCCCTGCAGGTAGGGAATGGAAGTTGCTTTGGATAAAAGCGTCTGATAAACGCCGTAAATGTAAATTTCAAAAAAGAAACATGAAGGTCTGACGCAGACCATTTTACCTCTAAGTACACGAGCACTGTTCCTGGCTGACGCTGCTGCACTTGGTGAAAGTGTTTAATGGGTTAAATGTGTTAAATGCAGAGGATAATTTTGTACTGTTCGCACTGTGTGCCATGGTGTGTTCACGTGTGTGTTCATGTGTGTGTTCACGTGTGACAGAATGGTAATTTTTCATTTCACTTCACTTTATAATGGCGTTCTTGCTGTGCTACCTGTGCTACAGACTCCGGGAATATGGAGGTGCTACATTTGTATGGATCTGAAGAACAGAAAAAGCAGTGGCTGGAACCCTTACTGCGAGCAGAGATAAGATCTTGCTTCTGCATGACAGGTAACTTAAAAGCACTAAAACTCAAACTGTTCGCTTACACAAACATGGACACTGCACATGTGGCACACATGCATTAATGATTTCATAATAGTATAAAAGTGACTGTTAATCACACAACTGTATAAAGGCACAATGGTTGTCACAATGCTATAGTTTTGATTATGATACTGAAAAAAAGATGAATACCTTGTTTCACTACTCTTGCATGGCCAGAGATGATACTGTGGTGAGAATGCATGGGGACGACTTGTAAAACCTTTGGTTTAGTTTTGATGCCCAAAAAAGATTCTATGTAACCATTTCAAGTTCATGTCAGATAAAAGTAAGTCTTATCTGATTATATGATCTCATTTTCCTATAGCAGGGCTGTCTTATCTCAGCCACAAACTGTTTCTAAACATTCTGCTCTAGTCACACTAGCCCTTTGGAGAGCCCTATTCAGTATTAACACTGTGTTTAGGCTAATTTAAAAGAACTCAAGTGTTGAACTTTAGGTATTTTCGGTTCAACACTAAGACACAAGACAGACCTTTGAAATAGCTGAAATATTCAGCTTGGAGCCAGACGTGCTGAATTAGGCAAGATTAGGCTCTGCATGGGTCTATCCAGGATATAGCTGCTACTGCTTTGAGAGCTTTATGAACTGACTTTAGAAACCTCAGAAATCCTTGCTGTCACGGTTCGGTCAGCAGCCGTTATAATGCCGCTGCTTTTCTGTTCTGACCTCGTTTTCTGTTTGTGTTCAGGTGCTGCTTTGTTTGGTTCATGTATGACGTGTTTTAGGTTGCCAGCTACTTTAGGTGCTCTTTTGTTCCAGCTGTCTTGTTTTCACGTGTTGGTTATGTTGTGTATGTAAGCCTGTTTCTGTTAGCCATTCAGTATGAGTCCATCACCTGATGTAAGTGCGTTTTCAGTGTCCTGCCTGTTTTCTCCAATAGCTGTATCGAGTGGTCCGCGTGCCTGTTTCCTTTGGTCTGTTTGTTTTTGGTTAATACACGTATCTGAAATGGATTCCTGGTGTTCTGCCTGTCCCTGCACGCTTCCAGGTAGCTCCGGGTTGGGGCTTAGCAAGAGAACCGCTGACAACCTGCTCATGTTTTTGTTGCAATCAACTGGAAAATGCAAATAGAATTCTTTGCTTAGTTATGTAATAATACGTCTGTACTTATGTAATAATGTGGTATATAATGAAGTATATAAGTATATAAAATAGCTGTAGCCAGGGCAAGGAAAGAAAGAAAAATGGTTCAGTGAAACAAATAACAGGAAGGAAAAGAATTTAAAAATGGCAATGAAATAAAGTTTGACCAAAATTGTGGTGACAAATAATTAAAATGATGTACAGTAAGCCCCCGGTTTTACGCGGCTCAGGAGTCACGAATTCAGTCACACACTGATTTTTTCCCACCACAATCCCCACAATAACACGTAAACTGCAAATATCCTCCGCCTTTTTTTGCTTTTTTGTGGCAATAAACATATTTTTTCTGGATGTTTTCACACAAGGGGACTCGAGGGGAAGCATTTTTTTTTCTAATTCCACACCATGGTTGATCTCCCGCACTCCAAGCGCGATTTCTCCGCGGTGCAAGCACTCAGACACTTCAAACTCCACAGTTCGATTCATCTCCAGGAGACCTTTCCAAAGAATGCAAAACTTTCCGAGTTGCGTATCTTGGCAGGCAATTTAAATTAAAAGAGGTGAATATGGGTTTACCTTTACATTTTTTTTAGGGTAATGAATTAAAAATGGGAGCATATTTGGGGGCATGTTTAGGGTTTACACAACAAAATCGGCATTTTAGGCTTTTTTTTTTTTCCTTTCGAAAACACGCCTTTTTTTTTTTTTACTAGACGCGAGTGCTCTTGGAATGTAACGTTACTGTATTATGTTCTGCATTCTCATCAAAAGTGTTGTAAAGTAATTGAGTAAATTTGGGCTGAAAGGCCCCAGGGAACATTTTTAAAGCTTTTAATTTTAGAAACTCCTTTATACAGCGGCCAAATCGTGCTATACCAATACAAACCTCTACTCTCAGACCTCTACTCTCAGACCTCTACTCTCAGACCTCTACTCTCAGACCTCTACTCTCAGAAACACAAATAATTATTTTGTTGTTCTTCTTGGAAGCTGCATGTTTCTCACGGGAACCAGTACGTAAAACACAATGTAAAAACCTTCATGTTTTTTTTTTATCACTCATCCACTCACATTTGCCCTCAGTCTCCCTCTCTTTTAGCATTCTGTTAGATTTTATATATAACTGATTCCACAATTGCATTTTCTGCTGCACATCAACATTTTTATTTTAAATAAGTAGTTAATCTATTAATAAATGAATGTATTTGTATGATTATATTTAATTGAAGAGCAAACATGATCATGATGTGAAGCACAACATGAACCATATCCTCAACTATACATTTATCAGATTTATATATAAAGGCAATTTTATTTCAAATTATTTTATTTATATTATATAGATGTATTTGCATTTAAAATAGTCACACGGGTCACAACAGGTAGCCTGCAGTATATTAGCACATACCCACTAATATGCATGCAATTGGCAACCTCAAAATTAGGTTCAGGCTTAGTAAACCACATTGTAGATACAAAATACATCTTCACCTTTTTGTCGCACTCTGTCATGTTTTGTACCCTTTGGGGGGAAATTCCCTGAATTTCATATTCATTAAAGCAGACAATTGATTTTCTTCCCAATTTTTGCTCTTTGGCAATTCCCACCCTCTAGCTAGACACCCCAGTCACCCTCAGCGTCACATGCTGCTGCAGGTTTGTGTAAGGCGAGCATGTGCTTCCTCTGAGACACGTTAAGCCCTGCCACTTCTTTACAAGCTGCCACTACAAACCAGTTCTATTACATCAGCTGACAAGATGACATCTTGCTGAGTGATGTGTGAGCAGGCCCCCTTCAGAGTGTGAGGCCAGATATGTTCTCCTGAACTCCTGGCCTCAGATGACTGGATGGAGGCTCCAACTCATGATCTTCTGATCCTTAAATGTTTTTTTCCCTTCGGAGACAGCGTGTGCTAATTTGCCCGTTTGTGAGAAGCAGTCCTCCGCAGCCCCTGTTTTCCAGATTTTTTATTTGTCACCTGCATAGTTATACAAGTACAACATGCAGTGAAAAGTAAACAATGAACACAAGTTAAAGGTCAAATATGAAAGCTGTTAGTGTTAAGTTATGTGAAGCCTGCCATCATAAAGTATTAAACCAGCTGACTTTGGAACATGAAACAAAACAATTAATAAGTAAAAAAGAGCCCAGTCTGTGCAGAGCGGTCCGGGTCGTGCCGTCCTGGACTCAGCTGGGACAGTTTTTTGGTGGGGTTTTACATATGAAAAATGTTCAGTTCCTGTAAGTATACACACACATTACAGTCATTTGGCAGACTCACACACACACACTCACGCACACACACAGTGAATGGTGGTTTGAGATTGCTGTATACATTACCCAAATCTTGCCATACCAAAACAAACCTAACTCCAACGTTGATCTGAGAAGCAAAAATATTTTTAGAAGCTTGTTTCTCACGGGAGCCAGGATTTAAAGCATAGTGTAAAAGGCTTCATGTTTTTCTGCTCCACTCACACATTCACCCTCAGGCCCCCTCTCTTAATGTGTCCCCAGTCTGATGGATTGATTTGTGTTTACGGCACTGTGTGTGCGTGCGTGTGCGCGTGAGTGTCTGTGTGTGTAGAGACTGATGCCGAACAAATGAACAGAAGAAAGCAGCTGAAGGGAGAGGCGGAGAGAAAGAAAGTATGACTCACTTCCTCTCTCCCTTCCAGTGGGTATTGAGTGTGTGTGTATACGTGTTGATGATGAAAAGGCGTCAAGTTTCCTTTCATTGAACATATACAGATGGTGTCTAATAACCTCAGAGGTTTCTGATGCATTGATGCGTGATGTTACTCCTCTCTACGCATATGTGTGTGTGTCTGTGTGTGTCTGAGTGCATTTGTCTGGGTAGTTATCAATAGCCTTGAGGATTAATATTTAACAAATATGTGCACAAAACCCTCAGAATCTTCTCGTTATTTCCTGTCACTGTGGATGTGTGAGGTGGATTATAAGTGGTAGTGCAGCAGCTCTTCTGTCTTATTTTCTTCCCTCTGTGTTCTATATTCTCCTTCTCCTTCAGAACCAGATGTTGCCTCCAGTGATGCCACCAACATGGAGTGCACACTTCAGAAAGACAAAGACCACTACATCATCAATGGCAAGAAGTGGTGGAGCAGTGGTGAGTGTTAGTGTGTGTGTTTTGTACTTGTCATACTTTTGAATTGTGTGGGGAAAATGCAAAAAAAAGAACTTTTATTTACTTTTTAAACCGTATCGAATTTATTATTTAGCGTTGAGGCGTCTGGACGTGGCCATGCTGTCCTGAATTCAGCTGGGACAGTTTTTTGGAGGGGGTTTAGAAAGTTTGCTGTGCGTATTACTTTTACATCAGGACAACCCATAACACACACCTATTACTTTATATTACAGTCATCTGGCAGATACTCGGTGTGTTTTGTACTTGTCATACTGAAAATACAGGAGAAATTGTATTCAATATACTTTTTTATGCAGTAGAAACTGTTTTATGCAGTTTTTATTCTATGCAGTATATAATTTATTATTTACTAAATACAATACTTTTCATCACTATTTGAACACAACCTCTGAAATAACTTCATAAGAGAAGCGAGAACACTTACAGTGGAGATAATGTATAACAATTAAAAAGCTTATAGCTATGTTCTATTTATTGGGAAATTTATTGTAAAGAGCAGCTTGTATTCATGGCAAAACATGTTTCTCTTCTATTTTTTCTCCTGCCAGTGAAGTTCATGCACATTCAGATTTTGTCATACATACCCCTTTAAAATAAACCCCTTTAAAACAAACCCCTTTAAAACAAACCCCTTTAAAATAAACCCCTTTAAAATAAACCCCTTTAAAACAAACCCCTTTAAAATAAACCCCTTTAAAATAACCCCCTTTAAAATAAACCCCTTTAAAACAAACCCCTTTAAAACAAACCCCTTTAAAATAACCCCCTTTAAAATAAACCCCTTTAAAATAACCCCCTTTAAAATAAACCCCTTTAAAATAAACCCCTTTAAAATAAACCCCTTTAAAACAAACCCCTTTAAAATAAACCCCTTTAAAACAAACCCCTTTAAAACAAACCCCTTTAAAATAAACCCCTTTAAAATAAACCCCTTTAAAACAAACCCCTTTAAAATAAACCCCTTTAAAATAAACCCCTTTAAAACAAACCCCTTTAAAATTGTTATGCTGATTGATCCTTGGAGAGGACTGATGCTGCTCATTAGCTGCCACATCATCATGGACAGAGCTTTTTGGAAAGGGTACAAACAAAGTGGATTGTTCAGTCTGTGTTACGTAATCACCGTTTTCTCATCCTCTTCTATGCAGAAATGTGTCCGTAATTAAATAGGAAGAGTTTATGTATAAAGTCAGTGGTAAAGTCCTAGCAATTTTCCTGCATGAGATCTGATACAATTCCTGTAAAACGATTGGAAGAGCTTGTGTCAACAGAAACCAGTACGTTAACAGGAAAGAAGAGCAACACATAGGGTTTCTGGATTTTCTGTCAGTTTGTGCTGGAGTTAAAAAGTTCATAGACTCATCTAACAATTCATCATTGTTTCATAATATCCTGTTTGACAAGAACTTTACTGCAGATGTGAACACACCAATCCGGACTGAAAGTCTGAGTGACCCAAAGCCTAAGCTCTGCTTTTCATTGGCATGTCATTAATATTCCTGGCTTTTGAATGCGAAGGCACTTGTGATCAGTGAGGTGAATCATGCTGTGACCGTTTGTTTTTTACTTTTTGAGTGTCTTTAAATGGCCAATACTGTTTGACATTGTTTAAACCAGGTTATGTCATCTGTCAGGATAAGCCTTATCCATATGAAGTATGCAGATAACAGAGACCTGAGTGTAAATTCATCTCCCCCTTAAGCTACATGGTTCTGCTAATGTGACCAGCCCATCACATGGCCTGCCACCACTTAATGTGTGAAGTGAGTTTAGTTCAGTGCCCTATTTTGGTTGAGTTTATCGTAAATGGGGCTCCGAACTGTTTGGCTGCGACCATGCGTTGCATTTTAACACACACAGAGATCATGATCTTGATCGTACAGTAGACTGATTATTTTTAACATCTTACTTACAAACATAGACTGACAGCATAAGAGAACGGACAATGTCATTCAAAATGTTGCTTTTTTGTTTGGTTAAAACAGAGAATCAAGGGTCAACACAGGCAAGTTGAGTTCAGTTTGTCTAGCTGGTGATGCCAGAGTAAATGCATGGCTTTCATTCAGATACACATGAAAAGACCAGGTGTGAAATGGGTGAATGACTTTATAAAATATTGTTCCATACTTTCACTTTTAGTAAGATTTAATATAATTCCTAGACTTTTTCCATCCCAGCTTTTGAACTCTTCAACCCTAACCACAAACCAGACAGCACCTTGATCCAAAATGTAAGTCAGCCACACCAAACCCTTAGCAAAATTATAACTTCACCAAAAATACATTTTATGAGACATAAAAAAACCTTTGAATCAGCTTTAATGAAAGGCGTATTTCAACATTGTATATGTAAGTTCTGGCGAAAGTTCTCACTTTTACTTGGAATTTTAGTCGTTCTGCTGTTATTATTTGAACATCTGGTTCTCTATAGATGTCTATCTGTACTTCTGTGGAACAGATGTCTTCCCCATTAAATCAAACTGACAGAGTAATAAGTTAATATTTGCCAAACTAGAGATGATGGTGAAGAGCACAGGCCTTTGCGGATACATTATATGTGCTTTAAAAGCTACTAAAGCTTTAAAACAAGCTGCTTTAAAAACAAAACAAAAACAAAACTCAAATGCTCTTACACTAGGACCCGATGGAAATAACAGAATGACGCACAAGGTAAGAATGTGGCGTGAGATTTATCGCAGGATTGAATTGTTTGTTTTGTGCCCATCTTATGTATCTGATCTGATTGCGCTACTCTTACATGACTTTAGCACTGAATATTTGCCTCACACTGTCCTGAAGCCTGATTGTGTTCTCATATTGTTAGTCACTTTAGATAAAAGCGGTTGTAGTTGTAGTGATCTAGCATTTTCTTCTTTTATTGATTTGACACTGGTTCAAGGCTCAGTACCATCAGTACCATCTCTATGGCGAGATCCTGAGATCCTTGCATGTGGAGGAGCTAAATACGTGATCCAAGGATCATGTGGGTAATTTGTTTCTCTGTAAAACTAAAGATCATCATCAGACTTCATCCCATAAAGCATCTTGTGTTTGATGATAAAATAAGTGATGTCTCGCATGACTTTTAAACAAAGCTCTTTAAAATGTTTACCCAGCCCAGTGCTGCAGAATCTGTAGACAATAAACGCAGGCCTTTCACTAGGAGATACAAAGCAGCTCACAACGGGTGGCAAAGCTGAAACAGACTTGTTGCCTGAAGTTGGTCTTTCTGCGTGAGCTGGGAAGGAGGGAGCGTCCTGCAGCATCATGTCTCCCGCTGGTGTTGGGAAACGTTGTGTGTTGACTCTCTCGTTGCATCATATATCATTTGTTGAACATTTTTGCAGGGCTAGCATCTGGGAGCATCCTGTCCAACCACAGACATGTTCAGTCACTCACATTGTCCAGCAAATGTGTAAACATAATGTGGACCAATTTTAACATTAGGAGTGGTTATTGATAAATAATGGAAAACTGAGTGGGATTCATATTAAAATCAAATTGCACAAAAGTAATCCAGCTGCTAATAAGAGACAATGGTTTTCTTTTCAAACTAAACATGATCAAATAGTCTGTAAAAGATGTCGCATCGGTCAAATGTTTTTTCTTAAAATAGGTGAAGAACCCACGTCATGACAATGAGACACATGTCTCTTTGTCCGTCCATCCATCCATCCGTGTCTCTTATTTTCTGAAAATTTTTATTGTTTTAAATACCTTTTTGCCATGACATAACCAGTGTTGCTGATACAACATTAAACTTTAAACTACCACTACTACTATTAATTATTAACGGAAGTATGTAATTCCAGTATTCAGCCATTTTATTTAATGTAACAAGTTTCATGATCTGGGGCTGCTTCTCTGCACACAGTGCTGTGGTTTTACACGTCATATGAAGAACATATTAGAGAGGAATTTTATCCCATCAGCCAAAAGGGTGGACATTTCAACAAGTCCGCAATGCCAAACACTGAGCCAAAATAACCCGACAATGGGTTCTGAAGCCTAGCTTGCATGGTTTAGATGACTCTTTAAATTGTGAGTCTGTCAGATGGTTTTCAAAGAGGAATGGTTTAAAATTGACCTGCAATATTGAAAAAGTTTAATTACTTCTTTCCATTGACATCTCCAATGTAAAATTGCCCACAACAGTATTAATGTAAGAAGTATTCGTGTTATTTTGTTCTGCTTCTTCTTGCATCTACTTGCTTCTCTCCTTTGCATCTTCATCTCTCACAACAACTGCCTGCATGTCCTCATTCACCCCATCTAAGAACCTCATATCAGGCCTTCCTCTTCCCTGCAGCTCCAGCCTCAACATCCTCCTCCCAACACACTCAGTCTCTCCTCAACATCCTCCTCCCAACACACTCAGACTCTCTCCTCAGCATCCTCCTCCCAACACACTCAGTCTCTCCCCAACATCCTCCTCCCAACACACTCAGAGTCTCTCCTCAACATCCTCCTCCCAACACACTCAGTCTCTCC
>JBBPDC010021334.1:0-12798 GCA_037974485.1 Hemigrammopetersius urotaenia | reverse complement strand
TGAAAAGTTTGGAGTGAATGAGACAAAGGGCGGGTTGGGAACGCTGAACATTCTAGAATTCTGAAACAAGGGGCGGGTCGTGAAGTCGAGGGGGCGGGGCATGCAGAGATCAGACTTGATCTGACTGAATTTTGATTGGTGCAGAAACGAGGCTCCGCGGACCGGCAGGAACCCTCTCACGGACCGGCACCAGTCCGCGGCCCATAGTTTGAGAAACGCTGGGCTACACCACTATGTCACCACTGTATTTGCACTGTAATAAATGTATTGCAAATTGAATGAAGGTTAAAAAATGATTCAACCCTCATTCAGACAAAAAATCTCTTGACAAATACTACTAGGATATCTGCTGAAAATGATCTGGTGATCTGTTAATTTGTACCGGACACACAAGACTATATACTCAGCCTTCCATTTCAGGTCCTTGTTCATCTGTGTGTTTTCTTGCTGGTGCGTTTTATTGCTTCATTAAAGTGAGACCCTGTAATCCGCCAAATTCCACTTTGTGTTAATCCTGGATTAGTGGAATGCAGGTAGGACAAACAGGTGGTAAACAAAAATAGCCTGTTTTGAAATTGGGCCATCAAAGTAGATCATTTATGGAAATAGGACACTGGCTTTGCAACACTTTGCATATTTTTGTACAGTGATGGATTTTAAAGTGGTGTCATAATAACACTCAAGCATCTGTTTATAAAAAGCATAAAAAGACATATACAGTGGTACCTCGACTTATGTTTTTCAAGATAAGGGCCATCTCTCGGCCAGTTTTTGGTTTTGAGTTGAGAGCTAAAGTTCGGGTTACGGGCATTTGTGCTTGTAGTTATTTTGCAAAAGTTTGTTTATCCGGAACGGATTAATGGCATGTCAATTCATTTCAATAGGGAAAATTGATTTGACATACGAGTAATTTGAGTTACGAACTCTGTGACGGAACGAATTAATCTCGTTAGTGAAAGGTACTACTGTCATTAAAGACTGGTCTCTTTATGGTTTCAGAGCAGACATTATTAGTATCATGTTAAATAACCAGTTCAACACTTTCTAGCCTAAACAAATCTGCATCTGTCCCAACAGGGTGTAGAAGCTGCCCTGATGCAAATGAGCCAATGTCCTGGACATCTGATTGGACAGGACTTCAGTCATTCCACCAATCAGATGACACGTGGGCCACCTTCAAGCAGGAGGATGACAGCAGGGTGGCAGAGTCAGAGATGGCGCCAAGTGGCCAATGGTGGAACCCAACCGGAGTGGAGAACCCAAACCTCACACTGTCGCCTCTGCATAGTGTGGTACGTTATCAGGCCTGAACACAGTCGCTATCCCTGTTTTTAGGATGTGTTTAACTCAAATGGTCATGTTGTGTTGTGTGTGTGTGTGTGTGTTGTACAGACCAGTGTGTTTTTGGAGGCGTTCCCCTATGTGGACTCCTCCTCTGGAGATACTGACTATGTGCCGACGCTGAAAGAGCTTCTCCAGAGACCTGCTGAGAGCAACAGCGCCTCAAAACCTCAGTATGTTGTGGCTTGTGCTTTTGAATTATATTCTCATTATGCTACATTTTATGTCTTGCACTGTTGCACGCGACTTTATGTCTGATTTTACCTGTTGAATTATTCAATTCTGCATTTTCCCTTTACATAGCGCCTTTCTTAAACCCAAGGTTGCTTCACAGGTAGTTAAAACAAGACAACACCATTAACATGTTCAGAGCACGGAGCGGAGTGTACGGGCGGAGCAGGCCAGTTCTGGAGGAGTGTAGTGAGTGTAGGATTGGAGCAGGTCAATTATGCAGGGTGGAGAGGGCTGGTTCTGGAGGAGTGTAGTGAGTGTATGGTGTTTAGTGAGAAGCTGTCTATACTGGGTGGTTAGTGAAGTTTCTGGAGATGTTCAGATCTTTTAGAATAAATTAAGCAGTTTGCTCTGGCATTAGTAAAGCTTTTTTATTCTGATATCTCGATTTACACTATTTGTCAGGCTTTTGTCTAAAGTGACTGAGAAGTTCTAAAAATAAGACTCTTATTATGGTGTGGTGCCCAAGTGTTCTTTTTGTGTAGTGTGGTGTGTATAAAGACTCATATTGTGTGGAGTAGTGCTCAGGGACTCTTATTGTCCCTGAGTGTAAGGACTCTTATTGTGTGGAGTAGTGCCCAAGGACTCGTATTGTGTAATGTGGTGTGTTGTGCAAATGAGCTCTGTTTTGATTGGCTGGCCTCATATTGCACCACATTCAAAAAAGCAGTCTGGGCTGTAATACCATAGAGTGTATTTACTACATCAACCTTAAAAAAAGCCAGGAAAGTGTGTCTTTCTCCCTTAAAGTTGTGTGTCCCCTTTAAAGCTATATTTTGTAAATGTATATATTTACTCCACATTTGTTAGATTTTGTGAGGCTCCAAAGCTGGAGGTTGCCAAGTTTATCCTAAGGTTAAAACAAAGTGTGAAGAATCATTTTAGATCCTGTGTAGAATCTGAACTAATCGAAAGAGTCCTGGAATAGAACTACCGCTTGCCACCTGACAGTCACTGGTTACACCAGCTGACACACACCCATTTGTTAAGACGATCTGATACACACCCACTGGTTATACCACCTGGTGTTAATCGCTCTGGATAAGAGCGTCTACTAAACGTAACATAAACATCTGACACACAACCACTGAATAGACCATCCAACAGACACTCACTGGTTAGACCATTTGCCACACACCTGCTGATTAGACCATCAGTGCTGTATCTAGAACCTCCAGAATTGCGCACACTGTGGAGCAGAATGTGATTGGCTAATTCCTCTTCTAATGATGTTGGTGGTAAATTTGACACTGTAGTCCAGCTCCTGAAAAACTGACCAATGGGAGAGCTCGTTCAGATACATGTACCCAGATATCACACATCATAAGCAATGTAACCCTTTTGTTTCTGAACAGATTTAATGCAGCGGGAGCTGAACTGGAGAACTTAGATGAACTTAGATTATAGACTATAGATGTGTCTCAAAAATGTGTCTTCTCTGAAGGCCTTGAAGGTCCTGATGGGTTCCTCAATGAGAATAAATGTAAACCCTGCTCTGCTTATCCTCTGCCGCCCTCCTATGGCAGCGTGTGGGTTTACAGTGCTGTGTCAGGTGACCGTGTGCGCGTGCGTGTGTGTGTGTGTGTGCGCGTGTGTATGTGTGTGTGTGTATGTCTGTGTGTGTGAGAACAATAGCCTGACTGTTGGTGCAGAAGAGCACAGAGAAGGTCCATTAAATTCAGTATTTCACCCTTCAGATGAGTTGATTTAGTGCTGAAGAGACACTTTGTCCTGCAGATCCTCTCATGCTGCAGGTCTTTCTTACTGACTGACAAGGAGTTTCTTTTCCTCTGCCTGAAGGAACCAGAGCCTGCTGGACGGCCTGCAGGATCTGGACAGGATGATTGATGTTAAATACAAGCGGGCGGAGTTTCTGAGCCGCAAACTCCTTCTCCAGTCGCTGCACCTGGATGCGGTCGCCACGGTGACCTCACCTTTTATTACACATTGAATCATTTATTTATTCATGTACATTAATCGTTTTTTGGTTTAGTTTATTAGCTTTTTGTGTTTTGGTAGATATATATTTGTCATGTGCCACTGTTTCGTTATTTTTATTTTCTTTTGTGGTAGTAGTTACAGTAAATAATCTAGTAAATAATATTTTTTAGATATTTAATTTATTGTTGTTTTTGTGACTACTACTACTACTACTACTAATAATAATAATAATAATAATATTAATAGTGCTGTGTTTTGCTGCAGGAGCGTGCAAGTGTCCGTAAGTCTGCCTGCGCCCGGTTCTCCCCAAACCTGCCCACGTCCCACCAGCAGCTAGCGGCTAATGCTAAAAGAAGGCTGTCCTACGATGTCAACAGGAACATCATGGCCTAGATACCGGATACGACCTGCAGAACAAAGTTCAGGGGAACCAGAGAGGAAGGTCCAGAGGACAGCAGTAGTTTGTTGCCCCGGCTCTCAGAAGGGCGTTCGTTTGTTTAGCTTGTGTCCAGCTGTCAATCAAAGCAGGTTTGTCGGAATGTTCCAGAAAACTCACTGATAATCCTCCCTCAGCTGCACCTGGGCGAACGATGGCCACGCCTCTAATCAATTAATCAGCCTGTTCTGATTTCCATTAATCACGCGACGGAAAGGCAACACTAATTGATGGATTGATCGGTTTGTTCTAATTTCGGGTAAAGGAAAATTCAGTTCTAAGATCGTCACTGTCGGCTGATAGATCGTGTATTGGCTGTTAATCGGAAGAAGGGCATTGCTGTTATTTTCACTCTATTAATCGAGCGCAGGAAATGTGTGGTTATTTGTTTTGATAATTTAATTGAGTAAATAAACTGTGCGGTTATTTTACTTTTCTTTGATCAGACAAAGATAAAATGTCACAGATTTTTTTGCCCAGTTAAGTGAAAGGAATGTACAGACATTGGTTTTGATTGATTAACCGATTAACTGATGAATTGCATTTCAGAAAGGCACAGCTATTTTGTGGTGGCTGTTGGTTTTTGGGATGATTTGTCGATTAATAGAGTGAGAGAAGTGCACAGCACTCAGCATTCAGCACTTACAGTAGAAACAGGTGCTCAGATTCTGTTGCTCCCACCCCCAACCCCCACCACCCAAAATCTGATGGAACAGGAGCAGTGGGAACAAGTATTGGGTTTAACTTAATTTCTGATTTTTAGGATTACTGATAAAATTTTGACCGGTGGTGTCTGAAATTATCCAAATTCAGCTCATTTCACACCTTTCCAGAGCAGACCTGCGGTCACCTGCAAAAAACATGGATTTGCATCAGAACTGAGACCCTACAAGCAGGAATAATGATTTTGGTCCCACCCACCAGTTTTCTCACCAGTCATCTCCAGTGTAACAACATCCAAAAAACTGACCACCTCTAACAAAGGCTAAGCCCCGCCCACTCTCTCCACAGTCATGTGGTGTCAAATATCAGTGACTTCACACTGTTCTTCTCTAAATCAACTTCAGAGCTCCTCACACCTTCACTCCTGACCAAGTTCCACAGGTTCTACCAGGGGTTCTACTGATTTCATCTTGAACTCTGCTGTTTAAAAGATTTACCCTGTTTATGTTTGTGGATTGAATGGTTAAGATACAGCATTTCAGACATTTTTCGAAATTTAAAATGAATGTCACAGCAGATATTTTCACACTGTTTTCTAGATGTTTAGTGCAGGCGGCCGCTGATCTCTGTTGTAAATGTTCTGGACATGGGTCCTGAGTCTTTATTTCTCCTGAAATAAAATAAACAGCTTCAGTTTTTGTCAAAATCAGGAAAACGCAACAGATGCAGCAGACGGAGACTTGAATAAAAAAAAGGCCGGAATCTTCTGAAAGTCTGACTGGTTGTGCTTAAATAAGGACCTTTTTCAAACTGCTTCAGACGCTTCACACACTCATACACAGACACACACACACACACACACACCCCTGCCAGAACAACACAGTAGGGGTCTACTGTAACAAGGATCCGCCTCTTATTCCCGCTCCAGAATCTGGTCCAGGCCTCGGTTTGGACTTTCTCGAGACTGAAGGGGATCAAAAAATGCAATATTGCCCCATTTTCTCCTGTGCTTGTATTACTTTAACCCTCAGAATCAGAGCCTGTTGTGACTGATGTGGCCATAATATTGGAAATGGAGCTTTGAAACCGTTTTACAGGCAATGAAACCGGTTCCAAAATTGTGGCTGACAGAAATCAATCTTTAAGAGGAGGGGGAAATCACTGTTTTAATTTTGTTCTTTCACATTTAAACTGTAGTGGGACGTTTTTACCGGATGTGAGATCCTGAAGAATAAAGACCATATTTTCTCCGTTTTAACGTCACATTTTGGAACCCTCCTGTCAACATGTCGATTGAAATAATAAAAAAAAACGAACAGATTGCTTTTGAATGTCGTTTCTGAGGACAATTGTGTATGGGACGTTCTGTTTCACACTTTAGGCGCTCAGCAGCGCCCTCTATGTGCTGAACCTGACTAATAAGACCAGTCAGAGAAGAGGATTTTGTTTCAAATGTGGAGGAAGATGTTTTTTATATTGATATTAATGTAATAACATCCATAATCAGGAGAGCATTGCTTAAATATATATATATATATATATATATATATATATAATATCAGTTATATCAGTTATAAAGTAATGTACTCTATTTTATATATATATATATATATAAATATGTTTGTGTGTGTGTGCATAGATACCATACTATATATATATGGTTTTATATGTATATGGTTTTTCTGCTTGTGGGTGTGTGCAGCACACCGCTCTACGTTTCGCCTGGTTTTAGAGGGGGGTAACGTCCCATAACCTATATCTATATTATATGGACAAAAGTATTGGGACGCCTGACCATTACAAAACAGGGACTTTAATGACACTGCATCCAGATACACACAGACTTTAATATGGAGTTGCTCCCTCTTTGCAGCTGCTATAGTGCTCTGGAGTCTGAGGGGAACTTCTTTTCTATAAAAATGTGAATGCTTTGCAGTGGCAAATAGCTTTGGTTTTTATATTTGAATTGATTACATTAATGTTTAAGTTGAGATTTGCAGAAATATTTGAACTGCAGCTGTGTGACTGTGTTAAAGACACCACTGCTGTTAAAAAGCTTCTTATTGGTTTTTAGAATAAAAGTGCACAATACACGACTTTTGAATTAATTATATAGTAGTGTTTATTATTGTAATTGTTTAAATATGTATCAGTTATTAACATAACTAACTGCTGTGATAACTACCCAAACATTTGCAGGTCAGGAGTGTGTGGACTTTAAGGCTGGTACAGTAGCACTTTTTCATATCAAATATTGAGTAATCTTCTGTCCAGTCCTGTCAAGAACTAATGTTAATAACAATCTGTCCTTTTCTACACCCATATAGTGTCCAGTGTGTCCATTCTGGAGTTCAGCACACATGTCTGAGTCTTCAGTGGCTCCGTTTTACACATATTCTACACTGTTTGTGCAGGAGTCTGTATTTTAGTGCACTATGTAATATAGTGTAATCAGATCTGGTCCACCGTCTGGGTGACGTGAAATGGGCCGTGACCGGGTGACCTATGGACTCCCAATGCCTCTGAAGCTCACAGGACTGTCTGTTGCCACATCTTTACAAAGAAGAGAAGAAAAGAAGGGTCAGAAAAATCTGATTACCCTCCCATTTTAAAAACAACAGATTATGTGACTGTAAAGGCATTGTGTCACAGCATCGCTGCCTCTAGATCCTGAATAACGGCCCATTATTCCAGTCCGTCCTCACACAGCCCCCGACCGCCCGGGCCGATTGTTTTACCCTGGAGTCGAAAGAGGGACGCGCTGAAGGCGCACGGCATGTGACTCTCCACACTCTGCTGGACTACATTACTGCTTTTTCTTTTCTCAAAAAAAACCCCACAGAGGCACAAACAACCCGGGACTGAGTGCCGTCGCCATGGAAACGCAGCGTGTTCTCTAATGCTATTTAAAACACTTTAAGACCACAAAGTCCGCTCCCGCGCCGTGTGGCCCGAGGGCCAGAGACTCATGCTAATCAGGACCTTTCAGGCCTTGTGGCGTAAACAGTCCTCCACTTCCCCCGTACGAAAATGACTTTGCATTAAAAAGTTTACTCTTAGTCGTTCTGCTCTCCGGGCATTTCACTCCACCCACCAGGATCCAACATTAACCTTAATGTTTTCTTTAGGGTGTCTATTTAAACTGCAGTAATTATAGCAGCATAATGACTGGCTAACAGGAGAAGAATTTCCGAAAAGGTGTCCTGTGTTTCTGGTACAATTCATTCACTTTAACTTTAATGGAATCATGTATTATGAGCAAAGAGGAGATAAACAGGTTCCTGAACCATGTGTGATCTAGTATGTTGAAAACAGCTCAGGCATGTAAATGAAGTCACACGTAGGTGCAGCAGGAGAACGAGGTGCCCTTCAGTTTATGAACTGCAGCTCCATGAGAGATTCCTTACTGCCGCACCCCAGTCAGATCAGACCCCCCTGCACTGCACACTCAGGGTTTCCTCAGTAATTTACCATACCATCCCATACCGCACTATACAGTACCACAATACACTACACAGTACAATACCATACAATACCATAGGCATGTAAATGGAATCAACAAATGAATATGTGGACATCAATAAATAAATATGTGCAATTAAAAACAGCAATTTAAAATATTTATTGCAGTTTTTAATTGCACATATTTATTTATTGATGTCCTGCCTTCTCTTGCACATTTGCACTCTTGCCCATCTCTGCTGCTAAACTACAGTACTGGTCAAATACTGTACTTGTAGCCATTATACTGTACTTGTAATCAATGTAGCCATTGTCATTTGCACTATACGTTGTCTTGTCCTCGTCTCGTGGTATTGTTGCTCTTGTTCTTTCCTGTTTTGCACTTGTGTTCTGTTCTGTTCTGCTCTTGTGTTGCTGGTCCTGGAGGAACATTGTTTCATTTTTACTATGTACTGTGTATATGGTAGAAATGACAATAAAAGCTCTACTTGACTTGACTTTATACCATACCACACTATACAATACCATACCATCCTATAAGGGAGAGTGGGGTAAATTGATACGTTTTTTACATTTGCTGTCCTCTGAGAAATAAAAAATGATCCAGGAATAAAATGAAAACATCAACCTTTATTTCAAAATGTCTCCTATCAATGGAACACAAAAAAGTGCATCTGTGACAACAGGCAGTGTAAATATGTGGTCCAGTGGCTCAACTTGCCCCAGCCTAGGGGTAAATTGATCCGAGGCAGTGGGTAAATTGAACCACCTGGGTGTAAATTGACCAGTGTACTTTTTACTGTGTGAACCCACCCATCAAACAGAGGGTAAATGCATCTGTAAGTGTAGCGTACAATAACAAAACTAATACCCAGACCTGTGTGATTTCATCACACGGAAGTGTGAGAACACTGTCACCACACCAGTGCAGGGCTACTCTTCACAGCCACATAGAATGTGGGCCAGAACAAAAACATATAGGCAAGAACAAATCTGTAACTCAATTCGAGTGAACGAGACTCTTTAGTGAACAACTGAGTTGAGCCCACATCTAACTGCTCCAAATACCGCTCCTCAAGGTTGCAGGGTAGTATGAAATGTTTCTGCCTCCGTGCAGCTCCTCCAGCTTTTTGAGGTTAAGGTAGCTTCTTCATCCATTTGTGGAAAGTGTGCCAGGTCATTTTCCTTGAAAGAAAAAGTGGGTTTCTTATTGCTCCCCTGGATTCATCTGAGGAATTTGGCATTCACTTCATCAGCCTCGGGTTTTCTCAATCGCCATTGTATCGGCAGCTTGTGTGTTTGGTTTTAAAATGACCAATAACAAAGTCACCAACTAACAGGTCTTTGCTGCCAGGTTCACTTCTCTTATCCTCAGAAGTTTCATTTTCTTTTTTGTGATCAAACGTTTTTATTCCATTTTCATAGACAAAAAATACAACGAAGCAGCAGGTATTTTAGGAAACTTCCTCACATTGTGCAAATCACAGGTATACATTGTACATTATAGTCATTTATTTACAAATCTCTTCTCCAGTGAAGTATTTTGGATAAAAAGCTTTCCCAGGCATTCAGAGTTTCTGGTCGTGCTCTGTTCAGTCTTGCAGTGGTGAGTTCTAGGTTAACAGTGTTAGTAAGACTGTGGGCCCAAAAAGATTTTAGATTCATCCCAGGAGTAAACCAGCGTTTTGTGATTGTTTTCTTTGCCGCAGTAAATCCAGCAAATAGCATTTTGTTTTGAGTGAACTTTTAGTTAAGATCTGATGTGTCATTAAGAAGGGCAGGGTTAGATACATAAGAAATCTCGAATAAATTAACTAAACATGCGTTCACGTCACACCAGAATTTGGATACAATTGGACAGTCCCAGAACATATGCAGAAAAGTCCCTGGACAGGTGTTGTTGCAAATATGACAATCATATGTAGGTTGCAGCCCCATCTGGAATCTTTTAAAAGGTGTAATATATGCTCTATGAATAGTTTTATAGTGAATCAGTTGATGTGCTATATTCTTAGACGTCATATTCAGATTAGACAGCAACTTCTCCCAGGAAGTTTTTTTTTTCCTCTGCTGTTACGTTTTGCTTTCTTCATGAGGCCCTTCAGTTGCCTGCTTTTTGGGTGTATCCGTATAGATTCCTGTCTTCATGTGCTTTTGCTTTGTTTGTGCCCTGGGATGCAGACTTTTAGGAAAGGACGACATTTCATCTGTGGACACATGTGCAGTCCACAGACTGGTACACACATCTGTGTCACCTGGTGAAACACACTTGTGTGTGGAGCTTGATTAAGGTGGCATAGCAGTGATGTGGGTGGATCATCCTTAGGGTTTGGCCTGTCTGGCTCAAGCTCTGCATCAGAGTGGATCTCTCTGTTGTATGTGGACCCGAATCAAGAAATGAGATTTGTGGTGTATGTTTTGGATAAATACAGTCATTATAGCTGAAACAGAAAAGATTTACTTTGACAAACAAAACAAATATAGTGTATTATATTATATGTTTATTGTATATTTTATTAGATAGAATAATGAACGGAATGATTATTTTTTTTATGACCTAGTATCAGATGAGTGCAGTTCCTGCAGCCGGAGATGCTGTTTTAAGCTGTGCTGTGTTTGAGAACGCGCTTTTCCGGGTACTGCGCCTGCGCACTGGCCGAGCTCAGCACCGGACTCTGAAGTTTTATTCCGAGGAAGAAAGTTCCGTTTGGTTTCAGCTGAAACTTTCTCAGTGGCGAACGGAGCAGGAACCCAGTGGAGCTCCGGGCTCCTGTTACAGGGGGAGGAGCAGGGGAGGAGCGGAGGCAGATTCGGAGTCTTTAAGGAGAGGCAGGAGATTAGAGAGAAGTTTGTTCCTGCAGACGTGGCGCGACAGGAGCCACCATGTCCCCCCTGCTGAGGTCCTGCGTGCTGCTGGGGGCGCTGCTGCTGGCCTACCTGCTGTACCTGCTGCTGGGGGCTCTGGTGTTCTCGGCGCTGGAGCGGCCGGTGGAGGAGGATCTGCACTCTGAGCTCCTCGCCCTGAAGGCCCAGCTCCTCCAGCTCAGCTGCATCAACGCCTCCGAGCTCGAGGACTTTCTGGAGAAAGTCCTGAAGGCCAACAGGTACGGGGTGTCCGTGCTGCGGAACGCCTCGATCAACTCCAACTGGGACCTGGCCTCCTCACTCTTCTTCTCCAACACCCTGGTCACTACTGTAGGTGCGTGATTTTTCCTATCTGCTCCTCCAACTGGACTTCAGAGCTCCACTGCTGCTGGAGGCGAAAAGGTCCTGTTTTTAGTGCGAACCTCTCACTGCTGTTTCTCTGAGGTTCTCCTGTGATCGTGTTGTGTTCTGGTTCTTGTTTCTTGTTTTCTCATCTGAAATAGGAGAGCCGAGTCTAAGGGATGCTCGGTATGTTGTCTGATAATCAGTATCACGATATCTGTGTCTGGAATATTGCAATTGCAATATGTAAAATGACCTTCAGACCAATGTAACCCAACGAAAGTCTCATTTTAACTGTTAATGGTGTCGGTGCATGACTGTGTGGAGCTGAGATATTTAAATATGTTTAAAAAGTGAAAATGGCCTGTTTTTGTAGCTTATTTTCCATTTGTGGACTATATGGCTGGCAAAGTGAATGAATGCATCATTTGAAACAATATTTGCAGACTTTAAGTATGCAAGGATTTGCTTATATAAGAGCGTCAGTGAAGCCAGGTATTGATGTTGAAACATTGTGTGTTGGCTGGTCCTGTTTGAGGTGCGTGATGTTTCCTTGTTTGAAGTTCTTTGTAGTTGACGCAGTTTTGTGATGAACGTGGTGTGATTTTGTGGACTTTATGCTCTGCTGAAGGAAACCAGTGAGTTCAACCTCATTATATCCCCCCACCAAACTACACACACTAGCACAAACACATCTATACACACTCACTGGACACTATATGGGTGTAGAAAATGGAGTTTCTTCCTAGAGGAAGTGGGTAGCGGTTTCAGATTCAGACACACTGTCTATTAACAGATTAGTAGTTTAAAAGACGGGATCAGACTGGTATCGGTATCAACAGACACTCAGTATCGGTGTGAAAAAGTGATACAGTGCTGCCTATACAACATAATTCTTGACTATTTACTGTTTTTAATTTTTGCTCATCACACGACTGTTTTTATTTTCTCTGCCGAAGCTCAGTCAGGCATTTTATGCAGCTGTTGACAGTTTTTGACGGGTTCCTGTTTGTTCTCGGGTGTTTCCACCTTCACCCTTGCCCTCTGTGAGTGAAAGTCATGCTCGACTGGACTGAGATCAGATGACTTTCACTTCCTTGCCTTCAGAAGGTCTCTGGTTGCTTTGGTTCGTCCAGCTGCACCGTCATGAACATGGTTTTCGATGTATTTGGCTTAATGTGAGCAGATGCTGGAGCCTTGTTCTCCTCAGAGAACCAGATCCCATCAGCAGCTTCACCTGCTCTTCATGTTTGCCCAGTGAAGTGATCTGAATAGTTCCTTCTCATAATGCTGTGCTTATCTCTGTTCCAACGTTCTGGAACAGGTTGATGTTTCCTAAAGATACTTTTCCAGATCTGTACAGGCTTTTTCTCAGATGCTGGATCTGGATTGTTCTGACCCATATCAGCATGCAGTCGTGAATTAGGGCTCTATTGTGACTAGGGCTGGGCGATTAATCGAAAAGTAATCAAAATCGACATTCAGAACCTATAATCGATCAAATTTTTCCAGGTCGA
>JBBPDC010021313.1:0-12800 GCA_037974485.1 Hemigrammopetersius urotaenia | reverse complement strand
GATCTTTAAGTCCATCTCATGAAAAATCGGAGCAGAAACAAAGGTGTTGCGTTTATATTTTTGTTGAGTGTATAAACCAAGTGAAGCAGTGGGCAGCACGCATCCCCCAGGGAGCCTCAGTGGTGCCACTGGCAGTTCTGGGATTCAAACTCACACCCTTCTAATCCCAGGGGCAAATCACTAGCCACTAGGCCACCACCAGAACAAAACCTTGTATTTCTATTCAACTCGTCTCTTTTTACATTTTATTTTACAATGTAAAAATTCCAGCTGCCCTTTTACACAGCGTAAAAAATGTAGACCAATAGAAACAGTCCCAGGTGACTGTTTTAATATGTATTAGGTACAGAAAAAAAGGTTTCTCCACCCTTCTTTCACAAAGTCACTTTTTCAGAAGTTTTGGCACCCCGCCCAGGGTGAGTCCCTGCCTGTAGACCCTGGGATAGACTCAGGAATCTAATAAGTGAAAGTGACCGTTCTGTCATACAAGAACGGGCCACAGTACAATGAGAACAGTGTGAAATTCTTCCTCTGCATTTAACCAGTTTAGCCCATTCACTAAGTGAACCAGTGGGGAGCCAATGTGGGGATGGTACCTCACTCAAGGGAACCTCAGAGGTGCCTAGCAGTCTTTAGCGGCAACAGAAGATGGATGGATGGATGGATGGATGGATGGATGGATGGACGGATGGATGGATTGATGGATGGATGGATGGATGGACGGATGGAGGGACGGATGGACGGATGGACGGATGGATGGATGGATGGATGGATGAATGGATGGATGGATGAATGGATGGATGGATGGACGGACGGACGGATGGATGGACGGACGGATGGATGGACGGATGGACGGACGGATGGATGGATGGATGAAGGAATGAATGAATTAATGACTTGTACCGGGAGGGGGTGGTTTACTGGGTGCTTAGGTGAAAGTGTGACATTTTAGTGTGAGATATTAAGTTGAAGGTCTTTGCCTGGGTGCAAGACAATTTCCAAAGGTGATTCATTATCAGCACAGGAATGCAGTCCAAGACTGGACCTGATCTGTGTTCTGAAACCTGGCTGACAGTGCACACTACCAGTAAAAGTTTTTGCACACCACATGTTTCTGCAGATTTTAATTCTTGTTAAACACTGGGGAGTATTTGAGTGAACAACTATAAATGAAAACATGTGAAATAAAACCAGTGTTTAGTGAACTTGAATAATACGAAGAAAACAAATCTCTCATTCTCTCTTAAACAAAATGGCAATAATTATCTTCTAGTAGTGTTTTACCATCCAACTGGTCTCAGTGTGACAGGAGAGAGTCGATTACAGCAGTGTTTTATACTTTTCCTCATTAAATCAGTCCCTCATGAAGCAGAATGAGGTGTTTGTGTAGGAATTTAACAGACACTGGACTGGAGATGGTTGTCACTCATAGAGCACCGTTCTGCTCTCTAATTTTTTTCCAGAGCTGTATTTATAGTGCAACACTGGTCACTCTGGTAGATTCACGCTATCCTGTTCCACTACATTACTGTACATTGTTGTATTGTCTGTTTATGGTGTTGTTTGAGCGTCTTATCACACTATGCATGTGTTCACAGTGTCAAAAAAGTGACCTCGAACCTGTAACAAAGGTAGTGTGAGCAAAACTGTTTTGACTGGTAGTGTATGAGTGTATATTCTTAAGAAGTATTTATATATATATATTTATCAGAGGGTTAAACTCCATCTGAACTCATGCTGGTGTTTCCCTGTGAGGTCTGTGGGTCTTTAGTGCTGGAAGCTCTAGTCTGAAGCCTGTGGAGTGTAAAGCTATGGTCTAGTGGCCTGGACCTCTTCTGGAACTGTGAGAAAATAAAGATTCTATATACAAACACACAGTGGATTTATCATCATCTTTTTATCTAGGCCAATTTGCATTCCTGCACCTTTTTTTTTGCACCAAACTTCCCTTTTGGTGTGTTGCTGACCTACGCGTGGGCCTAAAAAAGGAACTGGCCTTGAAGCGTGTAAAAGTGGACTTTCTGCTGCGCAGGAATTGGAAGTATTTTTGATCCCCATCCAGATTCTGTTTGCCCTGTCTGACTCTGACATCAGCGCCTCGACTCTATAAATGAATGGCCCTGAGGCGGGCAGCTCGCTGTCACTGGCACTCAATGGAATCGCAGACGTCCCACTTAGGAGGCAAGTTCGGACTTCCAGGATGAAGAGAGAAGGCAAAGACGCTGCTCTCCCTGTCTCCCTCCTCCTCTGCGTGCTCACACAGGTCAGAACTCTCATTGTCGAGAATCTAATTTCTTTCCAGTGGAGGTGAATGGAACCAGACGTCTCCGACCAGTCGTTTTATTCTCTATCGACCCCCAGTGAAGCTCCACGTGTCTCGGAGTGTTTATATGGATGCTGATGATGTAAAATAGTGAATCTGAACTAAATCACTATTTTACCTCACAATGCCCAGCATGTATCCCTCCACCATGAATGGGTTTAGTTTTAGGACCAAAATTTCCTCAGAACAATGTCTCAGGCGTCAGGCGGCGCGACCAGAACCATTTAATGGAACTTTCTGTGAGGAGATTTTAAAGGAAGACGTCTGGTTCCATTCACCTCCACTGTAAACAGCCCTAATTCAGTGAGTTTTATCCAGTTCACAGATTTGTTAATACACTGTGGATTTATTGTATGTATTATATATTAACCCTTTAAACAACGGGCTCCCGGAATAAGCTTTCACTGGTTTTCAGTTGTGTGCAAAAGCTTCCTCTGTAAAATGACAAATTTACAGGGTGTGCACTTATTTACTCTTAGAAAATCTATAAAACACGTTAAAATATTTGCACATGACTGTAGAACCAGTTATAGATGAGATTACTCAACCTTTTAAAAGTTAATAATTATTGATAATTGTAATAATAATAATAATTGTTGCTCAACAATAACAAAATAAAATGTAGACTGCAGTGTTATAAGGTACTAAGCTACGCGCTGATGTGGTTAAAAAAACAACTAAACTAAAAACAACTGATTAAAACTGAATAAACTGGATTATTGTGATAAACTGGACTACTCTAATCTAATATAATATAATTTAATACTAAATAGAATAAAACAATGTAATATAATATAATGTACTACATAGTATATAATGTTCTATAATTTAAAACAATTGAATCTAATCTAATGTAATACACAGAATATAATAGAACAGAACAGAAAAGAATAGAACAGAATAGAATAGAACAGAATAGAATAGAACAGAACAGAATAGAACAGACTAGAGTAGAATAGAACAGACTAGAATAGAATAGAACAGAATAGAACAGACTAGAGTAGAATAGAACAGACTAGAATAGAATAGAACAGAACAGAATAGAAAAGAATAGAATAGAACAGAATAGAATAGAAAAGAATAGAATAGAACAGAATAGAATAGAAAAGAATAGAACAGAATAGAATAGAAAAGAATAGAAAAGAACAGAATAGAATAGAAAAGAATAGAACAGAACATAATAGAATAGCATAGTAGTTTTTTATCATTGTATTACTTGCTCAGTGAGATTTGTTCACTTTTGTGAATATGCGTCATTCTGGTCTTGATGCTGCACAACTTTCTCAGCTCCATTCATTATCAAAACATCTTTATTCTCAGTTTCTTAAAACTCCCTAAAACCTGAAAAAGAACCACATTATCAGAACCAGTTTATCCACAACATCATGGCTTCCATATTAATGTGAGCACTGACTGTATGAAAAGGTTCTTTAGATGTTGCAAATTCTCATCTCACATTTACAAAAGTGTCTTTAAAGAACCATCAACCGAAGAACCCTCGGTTTAGAGTGTGTTTAAGGCAGTTTTAAAGAAAATCTCATTGATCTGGTCCTCCCAGGTCTCCTCCCAGCTGTGTGAGGGCCCCTGCCAGTGCCCCTGGCCGCCTCCCTCCTGCCCGCCCGGCGTGCCGCTGGTTCTGGACGGGTGCAGGTGCTGCCCGATGTGTGCCAGACAGGAGGGCGAGTCCTGCTCTGAGAAAAGCGTCTGTGACGGCCGGCGCAGCCTGCAGTGTGACTACAGCGCCAGCTTCCCGGGGGGGCCGGGGGAGTGTGTCCGTGAGTACAGCTCACTTTTATCAGACAGCAGGGAGGCCAGAACATGGCACTGACTGTAAAAGTGTTAAAATGGACTTTTACTGACCCGATCATGGCCATAAGTATCCAGACACTTCTTGTGCAACCTGTGCAATATTACTGTACATCATACACTGTCTGCTGCTACTAGGCATACCAAGAGACCCATTGTGCATACAGACATATCTCTATACGATATAGATATATGATATAGATGTAGATATATGTATATAGATGTATACAAATGTCCATATTTATATTTTTGAATTACTTGTATAGAGTGCTTTGTATATATAACAGAACAGTACAGTATAACATAAAAAGTATATATATATATTTTAGATTCATATTTATATTTTATAATGTGTTTTGTATAGTGTATAGTTTTTTATATTGTACTGTTTCTCTGCTGTTTTAACAATGCACATTATCTTCAATCAGTGGCTCCAACTGCTTTCAAAATTCTCCACAAAACGCTTTGCAAAATACAAGAGTTCATTCCAAGCATCATAAATGCAATGGCTCTTGGCTGTTTGAAAGGTTCCTAAGTCCAGACTTGGGCATGTGATGCTAGAAAGCAGCTGTAATTGGTAAAAAGACTTCACAGGAATTGGAAAAGGTTCTTCACACTCACACAACTCATAGCTTTAAAAGTATGAAGAACAGATGTGGACGACTTGAGCACTGATGTACGTCGCTCTGGATAAGAGCGACTGCTAAATGCCATAAATGTTAATGTAAATATATTTAAGACTTTACAGGAGGTGGAAGAGGTTCTTCACACTCACACAACTCATTGGTTCTTTTAATAATCATCCCTGAAAGGTTCTGAAAGAGAACAAATAGCCATAGTGGTCTAATAACCTCCCACCCGCCTCCCTGCCCACAGACGTGTTCGGCTGTGGAGTAATGGCTCTTCATCCAGAACCTTTGAGATCCAGAACTGATCGTCCCACTCACGAATGCTCTCATACAATCAAATCCTCACAGCAATGTTCCCACATCAGTACCTGACCTCATGAATGCTCTCATACAATCAAATCCTCACAGCAATGTTCCAGCATCAGTACCTGACCTCACAAATGCTCTCATACAATCACATCCTCACAGCAATGTTCCAGCATCATTATTTTGGGTGCAGTTTCAGTATTAGACTGAGTCGGACTGAAGTGGAGTTTGTGGTTTAAACACAGGGAGAGCTCTGAACTTTGGTGAACTGTGTCCTGAATAGGGCAGAATGCGCTGGGCTGTGAGCTGGACGGCGTGAGGTACGAGGAGGGCCAGTCTTTCCAGCCCTCCTGCATGCAGCTGTGCCACTGCGTGGGTGGCGGCATAACCTGCGTCCCGCTCTGCAACGAAGACCTGAACCTTCCCGTCGGCAACTGCCTGAACCCGAGACTCGCCCAGCTCCCGGGACGGTGCTGCAGGGAGTGGGTGTGTGACGGCCCGGAAAACAGCGTCCTCCTGGAAAACACCGCAAGTAAAACACCTTACACCAGCTCAGGGAGCACCTTAGTGATTAACTAGACCTCTTGTTATTGCTCACTAATTTCTTTTTCCCTATATTTTATTTGAAAAAAAAAACTTTATGGCACTTAACCTCTTAGTATGTCTTCCTTGCTTGTGCTTTAACCTCTGACTTTTCTTTGACAGCGTAGCTGCCAGTAACTTAGTTAAAAGCAGCTCTTGATTTTAGTGTAGCTTTACAGGTATAAAGAACAGATGTGGACGACTTGAACACTGATGTACGTCGCTCTGGATAAGAGCGTCTGCTAAATGCTGTAAATGTAAATATAATTATTATAATAAGGACTAGGACCAGGCACTGGGCATTGAATAGATCAGTTGAACAGATCATTGAATAGATCACTGATTACACATTGCACATTATCCAGAGCTTCTTCTGAAAGACCCAGAAGACCTATATCACCCTAAGCTTCAGAACTGAAACTTCCTAAGAACATACACTTGCAGTCAAAACAGTTTTGCTCACAAACAGGTTCAAGGTTACTTGTCTTCAGCCGCTCTGAACATTTGCATAATGTGATGAGACACTCAAACAACACCATAAATAGACAGTACAACAATGTACAGTAATGTATTGGAACAGCATAGTGTTAATGGGATGTAAATCTACCAGAGTGACCAGTGTTGCACTATAAATACAGCTCAGGGAAAAAAATGAGAGACCCCTGCAGTTTATTTTTAAATCAGTATCTCTATGAGTGACAACCATCTCCAGTCCAGTGTCTGTTAAATTCCTACACAAACACCTCATTCTGCTTTATGAGGGACTTATTAGTGATCAGCTGAATCACATCTTATTTAATGAGGAAAAGTAAAAACACAGCTGTAATCGACTCTCTCCTCTCACACTGAGACCAGTTGGATGGTAAAACACTACTAGAAGTTCATAATTAAGGTAATTATTGCTATTTTGTTTAAGAGTGGACGAGAGATTTGTTTTCTTTGAATTATTTAAGTACCATTAACGCCGCATCATTTCTCTTATTTTGACCTTTTGTCATTTCCTGTGTTTTAAAGAACAATATTTTTATTTGGAAATGAGGAGAAATATTGTCAGCAGTTCTTAAAAACAAAGGCAAAGCTTCTCAGTTCAATGCACATATAGAAGATATAACCTGAGAAACTGAACATTTTTGCAATGCTCTCTTATTTTTTCCAGAGCGGTACGATAATGCACCCGAGACAGTTACAGCATTGAACCACACTGAGCAAGTGTAAAACGAGGGTGCCTGTTCACCAGACGAGTGTTGGATATTTAAGGAGCTATTAAGTGCTGAAACACTGAACAAGTGCATTTAAAGTTAAAGGACAGTCTAGAATTTGACTCTGCATCACCAACAACCAGTTAATAGGAGTCAGACCTGCACTGTTACACTGCATTACTGTGCTAATAATGAATCTATTACACCCATTCATTTGTCCACACACAGCTGTCTCCATAGAAACGCACTGGCCAATAAAATGGGCTCTGGAGCAGCTGCACAAGATCAACACGCCCAGTGTTGAACAGATTGTGCCAGCCCTATTACTGGAGGCCCCATGCCTAAGGGTATTTTTATTAGCCAGTTAGTTGGATTTTGTGGTTTGGGAGCAGTGGGCCTCTAGGATTAAGTTTGCGAAACACCGCGTCTAAAGTCCCCCCAGTGTTGTTCAGTGGAGTCGTGGCTGAATGCAGTGAACTCCTCACAGCCACCTTCGAACATCCAGCCCTCAGCGAAGGATACAGGGCCCTCCTGCGAACACCCCTGATTCCTAGGAAAAACGTGTCTACAAACTTTTGTTCACCCACGCTCTCACGCCTCTGAATAACCCCTGATTCCGGGAGAAACGTGTCCACAGACTTTTGGCCACCCATGTACAACAGATTCAATACAATGGTATTCTGGGTGGAAAATAAACTCATCAGTTTATGATGAGTAAACTCCTCTGAGCTTTAAATAACCCCGCGGTCGAACACCTACTGGTGTCCCGCCATGCTCCAGGGTGGTCGAGAGCCTGGGTTTGTTATGTTTTCTAGAAAGTCACTGGTGGGCTTCGCTTGAGTCAATAATCCTTTCCAGAATAGAACGATCGTGCAGAGAGTCGTGCGTTCTGAGACCGAGTCCGGGATACACTGGTCTTGGGGGGTCACAGCTCCCGATCAAACACTGAGGATGTTTATGCTCTGTGAACCACAGCAGCTGACCGAGGCCTGAGGTCGTGGCGGGACACAGTGGGGTCCGGCAGGGTCCCGCGGTCCGACTGCCCCGAGCAGAGCACCGAGTGGAGCGCGTGCTCGCACAGCTGCGGACCAGGTGTCTCCACCCGCAGGTCAAACAGGAACTGCCGCCCTCAAACTCAGACCAGACTGTGCCAGGTCAGGCCCTGCTCCTCCGCCCCCCCCACCAACACACTCCAGCTGGTGAGTCAGACCGAGGCAGTACAGTAACACACCACAGGTTTTACCACTTACCCATTCCTTTCATCAACTACCTTTGTTTAATTCTTGTTAAACTCTGGAAAGTTGTTTGGGTGAACAACTATAAATGAAAAGATATTAAATAAACCCAGTTTCCTTTCTAAGATTAGAGAATCTGTAACAGTGCAGGTCTGACTATTACCTGGCCGGCAGAGTCAAATTCTAGACTGTTTATTCAGATTTAAATATCCAACACTGATCTGCTGACCCCCTTAATGCACTTTATGTCTCATCTTATGAAGGAAACTGGGTTTATTTCCCATATTTTCATTCATAATTGTTCACTCAACAATTTCCCAGAGTTTAACAAGAATAAAAATCTGCAGTTTATCCATCAGAAACAGAAAATCCCAGAGGAAAGTTCTTATGTAATGACTGCAAAGACACAGAGATAATAACAATGTAATATAAATATAAATGAAATATAAAGCGGTATAAAAGAAAAATGCTCAATATGAATACTTTATATGCTGTATACAGAAATGCTTGGTGTAAAAGAAATAGATAAATGGTAAAAATCTGTGGTGTGCAATAATGTTAGACTGGGAGTGTGTGTGTGTGTGTGTGTGTGTGTGTGTGTGTGAATGAGATGATTGGCTCACACAGGGATGTGTCCGCAAGATGCGAAACCACCCTGACCACAGGGGGCAGTGTTCCACAGTGTGACTCAACAAACCTTCTGCTTCTGTTTGTCCAATATAAACACTAATGCATGTTGTCAGGTTAGATATTATGTAGATATTATCTCTTTTTAAAAATCCTTTGTAAACGTCAGTTTCATGTACAGAGAGCAAGGCCCTAGCCATGGAGGACCAAATCTGTTGCCAACATTTAGTGTGATGTAGTGATGTCTTGAAATGGGAAGTGAAACCTCTATCACATCTGTTCTCATCTGATCTCTTTACTGAAAAACAACATATTTGCATGTAAAGTAGGGGCACCCAACCGGCAAAGAGATCAAGAGATCAAGAGTTCAGTCCCCAGTGACACCACAGCCATGACTAGGGTGGTCCTCCCTCTCCCCATCATCAGTATAACTGTCCTCTTTCTCTCTCTCTCTCTCTCTCTCTCTCTCTCTGGGTGGGTAGGGTGGTCCTCCTTCTCCCCCATCACTCAGTATAACTGTCTTCTCTCTCTCTCTCTCTCTCTCTCTGGGTAGGGTGGTCCTCCCTCTCCCCATCACTCAGATTAATCAGTTCATCACTAAGATGAACCGATTACAACCCACCTATAGTCAGTGCAGTGAAATGCAGAAAATGTAAAGTACATTTCATGTTAACACATTACATTTTCACTTTCCATGTCAAACTGATGTCAAGATGGCAAAACTAAACATTTCCATTTCGTTTTCAGGCCATTTTCTGTAGTTTTTTAATATACAACTGATCTGCAGTAAGTCTGCAGTAAGTCAGGTTGAAGAAATATTCCATTCAGTAAACAGCTCGAGCAGGTAGGAGGCCAAGCATGAGGTCGTTTATTTTACAAAATAGCTCCCAACAGTGCTTTAGACTAGATGTAGCCTATTATTTTATACCTCTGTAATTAGCATGGGGGAAAAACAGACGTGCTTATCCAGAGCAGATTTGGTGTTGTGGGGTTGCCTGTTCCTTTAATGTAAAAGTAAAACAAGCCCCTGGTGTGATTGATGAGTGCTGTCGCTGTGCAGTGTTTGCCCCGCCAGTGTTTATTTGAGGCCCTGCATTCCAGGGACTGGGTGTGTGCGAGAGCAGCCGCCGCTCGGCCCTCCCCGTCAGGATGGAGCACCAGGGCTGCTTCAGCACTCGCTTCTACAGGCCACTGTACTGCGGCTCCTGCACCGATCCCCGCTGCTGCACCCCCCACCGCACCAGGACCGCCTGGGTGCCCTTCCGCTGCCCCCACACAAGCCTCACCAAGCACAGGGTCATGGTCATCGAGTCGTGCGTCTGCCACCCCCACTGCCCGCACCTACCATCGGCCTCCAGCTCCAGAAGAACCAGGTCTTGGCTCTAGAGGGACGGACGTTTCAGATCCTGTTGGGTGAAAATAACAGCCCAAGTTGCTGGAAATGTCTGGGCCGGATTCCAGGCTTTGTCATTTTTTTCAGTGAAAATATGTACATCATTTACAAAGAACGCACATTTCCGCCTCCATTCTGTTACCGTTATTACCTGATTTTATCATACTGGGTAAAACATTAGTCAAGTGGAATTTATTTCTCTAGGCCATTTTCAAACACAACGTGTGCTTTACATAAAAATAGGAAGTAAAAAAATAAAGTTTTATTGTCATGTACAGATAACACTACACATAATGGAATTCTTATGTTCCCCACAACTTTACATAAACATAAGTAGACATATAAGTAATAGTACAACAAGAAATAGAAAAGTAAGTGAAATAAGAAGATAATATAAAAATGTAAATGTAGTTAGTTCAAAAATGTACACGTATTAATATGATGTGGGCCGCATTAAAGTGGCATTGTGAAGAAGCCAAGGTCAGGAGAATACACAGAAAAATAAAAAGGAAGCTTAAAAGTGTGATGGAAGTGCAGATATTTAAAAGAAGGTGGAGGAGCATAGTGCAGGTTTTAGTAGTTTTTTAAAGCTGCAGATTCTGATTCTGATGGGCAGTTGGTTGGACAGTATAGTGGATAAACACCATTTCATGAGGTTTAGTTTCAGTTTTCTCCACTAGCTGAGCAGCTCCTGCAGATCTCAGAGACCCACCAGGATCATAAACACCACACATATCAGAGATGGATTTAGGGACCAAACCATTGAGAGACCTTGTTACGTAACTTTGTTAAGTAACGGCTTGAAATCAGTTCTATACTGATCCGGGATCAGTGGAGTGATTTGATCTCTTTTCTTGGTTTTGGCGAGAACTCTGGCAGCAGCATTTTGAATAAGCTGGAACTATTACACTTATTTTTTAGCTATCAAACTTAATTCAACATAAATAAAAATTTGCAAAAGTACTAGTTGCTAGTACAAACAAATAAATACAGGTGAAAAAATTTGCAGGTCAAATGCCGTAATTAAAGAGCCCACTTCGTTAAAAAATAAGAGTCTGACACTGTAACACTTAATTATAAACCATTCACTCTTCAAAGCTGCAAAATCAGTTTGTAGTTCAAATTTGTTGCTTTTGTGATGTCACAAAAACAGTGACTCCACATAATGAGCTTGTGCAGTATAGAGAAGCTTAGCCACACCCATTCATGTTGCAGTTAAATTGAGGATTTCAGCCTGGGCTGCTTTTTCAATGCAGGGCAACCAATCAGAACAGAGCTCATTTGCATATGTCAAAATATAAAGAAAAACACAGGCAAAGGCACAGTAAACAAAAAGAACAGCTCCTTTAATTGATAAACATGTAAATAAATCTTGTTGGTACAAAACCCACTGGGCATCATGTGAACAAAGAAGAGACACAAAAAAAAATGCAGAACACGGGACCTTTAAGTGTTCTCTGTAAATTTTAACAATGCATGTCATTTGACCAGGGGTGTGCAATCCTTTGAGTTTCATAGCAGTTAATTATTCATTGTACAAACTGAATTATAAGCCTTAAGAGGATTAACATCACAATATGCAATAGGGGTTATAGGGGTCACTGTTCAGTTGCAAGGATGTTATTGTATATTTACTTCCATTTACATTCAGTTAACATTCAGTATTGACAGTATAGAGTCTGCACTTCTGACATTTTTTGAGTTTTGTTTATTTCAATGTCAAGAAATTACTGTTTGAGCAAAAAAGTTGTAACATTAAATTCAGATCATAATAAAATCTGTCTTGTTTCTGCAAAGACTGACATAGACTAGACTGAAAGCCTAGAATCTTCCCATCCGCTCATTTTCTCTACTTGTTTACATGAAGCTATGAAATAATTCAAATAAAATTATAGCATGTGGGGATAATTGTGATGTTACATAATCAATAACTGTTCAATAATTAACCCTTTAAAGTCTGAGGGACCTGTGTGTTTGAATAAATCTCAGTTGTTCACTCAAACTACTATTTTTTCAAGCAATTTGTGACCTTTGCTGAATAATAAGTACATATTTATAACTGAATATGTTAAGATTCAAGGTGTTATGGTGTGTATAACTAGTTTTACATGTGTTTCTGTGCACAGACTCAAAAATAGCCTGTCTTTTGTAAAGGTGGGTGTGTTTTATTCCATTGTGGTTTTGCTTATAAAAATGTGTTGCACTGATGCAGTGCAACAGGAAGGGTGTCTGCAGAGTCTGAGACCAGATGTGTGTTCATAAAGTGAAGTGAAGATGAGAAAGGAGTTCTCACGGGAACATCTGAAAATGTAAGATTCACTCGCAAGAACCAGAGTTACATGTTCGCATCAAAATTCAATTCAGTTTAATAAAAGGAGAAAAATGTCTGAGTGTGTTTGAGGGTGAGTCCCAGTTTTCCTCAGGTCTACCAATGAGAGACCAGGTCACATAAGTGTGTTTTAATCCAAAAGGGCACCGTACATACAGTAGTGTGCAAACGTCTTGAGCCATCCGTCATTTCTTCATAATTTATTTCCAGACTTTTTAATGTGATCTTGAGGAACAGTTCTCCAGGCTTCCTGAATGACCTTCAAAGTTCTCTCATTTCCAGTCCAGTCCCTGGACCTGACCAGTTTCAGAGGAATGTTTCTGTTGGTTAAGACACACAGTGACCTACGTATGAATCATTCAAGCAGAACA
>JBBPDC010021302.1:0-12800 GCA_037974485.1 Hemigrammopetersius urotaenia | reverse complement strand
TTCTCACAAGTGTAATTTAACCACAATGAACGTGTAATTTAACGTTTTCCTTAAGGTACTTACACTTGAAAAGAGCCGCGTCTCCCGCTGCCTTATGGGGTAGTGCAGTGCCCATCGAATGCCTACTACAGAATTCGGCTTGAAGCAGTAGGTCATCCAGGTACTTCTCGCCTACTGTTTTTCGAATACTATGAATTCAGACATACTACTCACCTCACATATTGTTTTTAGCATACTATATAATAGGGAAGTATGCGGGCGAGACAGAGGCTGATCAGATGTCACACTTTGCCCTTTCTTTTTTATATCAGTTGGCAAATGATGCATAATACTTTAAAATTTACTCAAAGGGCACATGGGTTTGCAACATAAAAATACTGTCTGGAAACAATCCAGGCAAATCTGGTGACATTTAAAGGGATTTAATATTTTGCAGGGCTGTTAAGTAAACAGTAATAATATTCATATTTACAGATATCATTGTCTTCAAACAACCTTTTTTTCTCATTGTTATTCTGTACTAATAACACAGCAGAGAAGGAAGACACCACACCAATGTTGAAAGGGAGGAAATCATCATGGTGGAACTCACTCGCCTCTTTGTTCTCTTTAATCTAAATTTCAAAGCATTGCACAAGTGCAAGTAGGAGGGATTCCCTCATCTATAGTGCATCAGTATGAGAGACCCTACACCATTAGAAGCGCAGGCAGGGGAACAGTAAAGCCTGTAAAGTCTGTCGCAGATAGATGGAGGGATGTGGAATGAGAAAAAGAGAAACATACAGAGACAGAGAGAGAGATACAGGGACAGAGAGAGAGATACAGGGGGAGACTGAGAAAAATAGGGAAAAAGCTACAGAAAGCGAGAGAGTGAGAAAAAGTTACATACCAGAGACAGAGAGTGAGGGAGGGAGAGAGAGAGAGAGAGAGCTCTCTAGATGTAATTAAAAGCTAATCAGTGGAGAGCTGTCTAAGTGGCACCTGTTCCACTTGCACCCTCTCACTAACGTCTGGTCAAGTGTTCACCTCACGCTGTTAATGTGTCTGTGCGTGCATGTGCACACATGCATCTATGCATGTGTTCCATGGTTAATATTCAAATATTCATGGTCAAGTTGCTTTCTGATTCTAGGAAAAAGTTCACAACTCCTTTATCAGAAGCTTAATGTTTACCCATTTGGAATTTTTTTCATGACTCATTGCAACAACCTGTTTCCCGTAAACTGTCATATATCTGGCTTGCCATTGTAAGGTAACACACTTGCAGGAATTGCTTTGTACTTGATCATTTATTTCAGTTTTTTGGTGGTAAACCAAACGTAGCTTCAGTCGACTAAAGAAAAAGGTTCCTTTTAACCTCGTCCATCTTCTTGTTGATGGTGAGCGGCGCGGCATATTTAACTAAACTAAGCCTTAGTTCACTCTCACATTCTATCTAGAACTGATGGTAGTGATGTGCATGTTCTATTATTTCCCGGGGACAGTCCATTTGCCCAATGCTGGCAAAGCTGCTCATATGAAGGTTTTTATAAGTGGGATAAGTAGCATCAGTACATCATTCCCGAAGTTAGACCAAATTAAATTGCTGTATTGTTTTACTTAAAGCTATTCATTATGTGCAAGTGGCACATATACAAGGTTCATCAAAGTAGTTGTCAACAAGAGAGACTATGTGGCAATGTGTACATTACTTATTCTGATGTACAAAGTTGTTTGTTTTTTATACGCTCAGCAGCAACTGGCTTTGCATGTCATTGATACAGCCGACATTTCAATTTAAAAACATTGTTTCTCAAAGAAATACTGGACAAATGTTGCATATTTCTCCCTCCCCAGTGCATAACATCATTCAAGTTTAAAGTTCAAAGAACCTGGAGGAACATCAGCGTGTAATGGGCAAACTGAACACCTGTGGCAAGGGATTACTTTGGCAAACCTCTGTCAAGCACAACAAAATTCACAAATGCCACTTAAAACTTTACAGTGCAAAAAAAGAAGATTTATGTTAAGCATGTCCTGAATAGGCATCAACTTTTCTAGGTTTGGAGGCATCTGGTACAGACCATCACACAGTGAAAATGTGTATTGTGGTCAAACAAGTCAATTTTCCAGATCTATTTTGAAAAAAATGGACACCTTGTGTGCCAGACCAACCGACCATTAAGCAGTTAGTCCAAAATGCAGGGTCTGTCATGGTATGGGTTTGTATTGGTACCTTGGCAAAGGTTATACACTGAGATTATAGATCAACATATGCCACCTTCAAATCTTTTCCAGGGACAAGAAAAAAACAGGCAAAATTACACCTGAAATGCTTCATTGCTTGGTCACCTTAGCGCCAAAACGTCTTTTAAGTGTTGTGAGCAGGACCGCCAACATTACAAAGTGTGAAATGCTTTACTGTCCCAGATTATTTTTGGAAGGTTTTGCAGACCTGAAATGCAGGAACAAGCAAAACAAATGAAAATATTAACAAATGAAATAAAATGGACTGGACAAAACATGAAATATCTTGGGTATGTAAATTTAAGGATATTTTTATTTTGCATTTCCCAACTTTTTCTGATAAAATAATGCCCCAGAGTACACAGCTGTGTGCTGAGTCACTGTTGGCTGATGACCCAGCTCAACCTGCTGTTGAACCGTCCCTGATTTCCCTCCTCAGTGGGGTTGGGGAGCAACAAGGCAGATGAAAGGAAACACACTCATTACACAGAGTGTCCTTATTGAATTAACCAAACCTCAATTTCTCCCCCTGTCTGCCCTTGATTGAGTTTAGGTGGAGCAGTA
Source organism: Hemigrammopetersius urotaenia (assembly GCA_037974485.1). Taxonomy (NCBI): domain Eukaryota; kingdom Metazoa; phylum Chordata; class Actinopteri; order Characiformes; family Alestidae; genus Hemigrammopetersius; species Hemigrammopetersius urotaenia. Next base: position 10,010 of record JBBPDC010021302.1, on the reverse strand, counting down.
AACCAGTTTGTTCATATGTGTGTGTATGTGTGTATGCGTGTGCTCGGAGGCTGAGAAGAAGTTACCCAGCTAACCCCTGTTATTGTTAGGACATCACTCAGTCGCTGTAATGAAGTTTCAACGAGAAGGATGTCGCCATAGCCACCAACACAGAGCCCACTGGGAAAACATAACAACGGAGATGTAGAAGTAAGCAAATACTAAAGGGGCACTGGGGCTATTAGACTTCTCTGAAGATAAGGAAAGAAGTAAATGTACACAAAACACAGAGTGATGCAAGCATAACTTGACAGCCATGACATTAAAACCATCTGCCTGCAATTGTGTGTCCCCCTCTTGCTGCCAAAACAGCTTGGACCCCAGGGATGGACCCCACAAGACCTCTGAAGGTGTGCTGTGGTTTCTGGCACCAAAAACTACTACTAATGTAGTTTTGTTTGTTCCTTTTAAACCTGACAAGCTGTATTCTCACCCCATCCACTAATCCTTAGGAACCCCCCACTGCTAATAACTGCCCTACAGGCCCGTCCCTTGCACCAGTGGGAGCAGTGATTAGCAATAGCTAATGAAAGAAAGCTCTCAGGGAGCAAAGTGTGAGTTTGTGTACTGCTTGGTTCGGAGTAGCCCTGAGTCGATGGCCACAGCTGCTTTCTCATCTCTGCTGGTAATGGCCATGTGCATTCCATATGGTCCAGGAAACAAAGAAGAATCTATAAGTCCATGGAAGAAACACAATTTCCTTCCTTGAAAATTATTGACAATCGATTCCCTTCTTTCTATTTTGTGCACCAAACAACAAAAAAAGCAACTTCCTTTGGCACGTAAACAACACTTGGTTTATCCTGGATTTCACCACACACTGTGTGAGCCTTGGGTGTGATCGTATGTCAGCAAAGAGCAGTTTGCACATGCATATCATAAAGTGTGAACAGTTGAGTGATTCTGAGACTTTGAGTTGTGTAGTGACCACTAAGCTTCATATGTTAGACTTATCTTTTCAAGTATGAAACCAGGATCAAATCCAGAGTAGAACTTTTCCTGATCTGCTGCTAGTTTAACACTGTTGAAAGAAACAAAGAAAATCCAAGCTGGGTTAAATGTGTAGGAACTGGAGTTACGCTAACTAGCAATTGCAAAATATACAAAAGTTATCACCTACAAAAAGAAAAAAAATCACCTACAATTTCATAAGCTTGCCTCAGGTTGATAACAAATTGGGGTGTAACAAGGTATCAAAATATTGCAACAATGCACAATGCAAAAATGTGACAAAATATGCCTTGTTGAGACACAAGTGTCCTGTTAATCATGATATTTACTGTAACTGCATTGTTAAACCAGTGCCAAACCCAGTCCAACACATTCATGACATATATCACCCTCATCTCACCTTCAAACTCTAGTTTCATTAGCAAATTGTATTGACTAACATCATTCTAAAAATTGTAAGAATATTGAATTGTTTTACTTTGTTGAATATATTGTGAGCGTATGAAACCATGAACATCTACGATCAAATCAAATTGTTAAGATAAGATATGCCTTTATTGTCATTGTACTGAAGCAGGATGCTACTCATGCAACGAAACTGTAGGGACTACTGAACGGTGCAAACAAGTACAGACAGTAAACAGTGCAGACAGTAAACATAGTACAGACATAGTATTGGTAATGGCATGCGTTTTTGTATTTTAGTGCAGTGATGGCTTGTGCAGTGATGGCTTGTGAGGGTGTTAAAGGTCGAGGTGAAATCTATGAACAGCACTCTCCTGATGCTCCGAAGGGTGGTGACCGTGGCATCCTCGGTTGACCTGTTTGCTCTGTAGGCAAACGGGTGGGGGTCAAAGGAGGGAGGGAGGCAAGTTTTAATGTGGTTTAGGACTAGCCGCTCAAAGCACTTAGTGATGATGGGGGTGAGAGCATTTAGGCTATTTGTGACTGAATTTTTTAATGTTGGGATGATGGTAGCAGACGTCAGCTCGGCTGGGATGGTGGCCTGTGTCAGGGAGAAATTGAAAATTGTGGTGAAGACTTGTGAGAGCTGGTCTGTCCCTGGGATTCCATCCTGTCCAGCCATTTTTCTGGGGTTCACCCTGTTGAGCATCCGCTTAACATCCTGTACCTGTACAATGAGTGAAAGGGAGCTGGAAACTAGTTGATGCTGGGATGGTGTTGCTGCCAGCTGTGGGGTTTAAGTGTGTGAAGAAGGTGTTCAGCTCTTCTGCTAATGCAATGCTCGAGTCTCCAGCTGTGTATGTGTCTGTCCCCTGAAGATGGTAATCTGCTGAATACCCTGCCACATCTGCCGAGTGTTGTTGTCCAGAAGGTGACTTTCTATGTTCCCTCTGTAGTCATATTTAACTTTCTTGATTGTCCTTTTCAGATCAGCTCTGCTGGCAGAGCAAATTACAAAACCACAATAACAACGACAAATCCTGCGAAATCTGAGGTGCTGAATTATTCAAGGCCCTTAGTCTAAAGCCCAGGTAAGCCCACACATTAAACCACCGCTGTCTGTTTCTCTTTTGTGCTGCAGCTGGGCTCTTTGTCTCAACCTGTCTATGTCAGGAGCTTTCTTCTATACAGTCCCCTGGTAATAAAAGCGTAATTCCTCTTGAACACCTTCAGAACTTGCTGGTTTTGCTAGTAACCTGGTTTGCTAGTTTGTGCTGGTTTTCCTTGTTTTCCATCACATCTTCTCAACCCATTCAAACATACTTTCCAGTTCATGCATACACATGCCAAAATGTTCACACTCTTAATGAGTCATAAAGAACATGTCACACTTGTCAGGACAAAACCCTGTATCTCCATTTTTATTGTTTCTACTTTTTAAATTAAATGAAAAAACAGTGTTTTTTTATCATGTAAATCATGATGAGTGGACCAATATAATATGATTCATCATTACTTAGTATCAACTATTTTTTAAGGAGCATGCATAAAGTTAAGAATGTCTGTTTCTTCTATTGTAAAGTTAACAGTTTGGAGAAAAACATTTTGACTCATTGAGGAATGGACCTCACAAGACCTCTGAAGGTGTGCTGTGGTATCTGGCACCAAGACATTAGCAGCAAGTCCATGGATCAGACTTGTTGATTCAGCACATGCCTCAGATGCCCCTTTGGATTGAGATCTTGGATTGAGATAGTCAAAACCTTGAAGTACTCAAGTTTAGGTAGGCGGTACCTTGGACCACTTTTACATTTACAGCATTTAGCAGATGCTTTAAACAACTTCCATTCCCTAACCATAGGGGGCAATCATCATGGAGCAACTTGGAGTTAAGGGTCTTGCTCAGGTGTGGTGTGGCGAAGACAGGATTTGAACCCAAGATTTCTTAGTCCAGAGACAAGTATCCTACACACTGTAAAATGTGGTATGTTTAGTAGTTTCCTGGGCACAACAACAGCGAAACTTCAGGGACATTTAACTATAGCTTAAAATATGAGCTGGGTTGCAAATATTTAGTTTAACTGCAATTTACTATTCAAAACAATTTAGTATTCTGTGAAAACGTTCACATAATTAAACACAAAAGTGTCAGCATAATTAAATCAATCAGATATTCAGGGTGGTTTAAAAAAGCTCCATTATAGATAGAATAGTTTACAATGGTGGTTATTGGAGCCAGACGTCAGAATTGCTTTATGAATACACTGAAAACACTTATGATGGTTATAATGTAAAATATAACCTTTTTGTAAAATCCATTTATAAAGGCCAGGCCTTGTCAAAGTACCCTCAACATTACACTAAAATCTCAAAATTGTCACGTCCTGTCAGTGGCTGCTAGAGGCAGCCACAGGTTAAGTGATGTACTTTTATTATGAAGTGGTGGTTGTTTTTTTTGAATGAAGGTGCAGTTGTGGTTAATATAAGTGTTTGTGTTTGGTTATTGAAGTTTATGGGTTTTGTATTTAAGTTCATTTGTGTTGGTCCACCATCATGCAGGGAAGGAATTGTGTTCTCCTATCTCCTTTTTGTTTTGGTTTTTTTTCTGGCCCTCATGCCTTTTGTTTGGTTTGAATAAAGATGGATGGATGTCTGCCTATGCGCCTGCACTCATTTGGGGATGAAGGGAGAATGTGACAAAAATACTGGTTTTGTATTAAAAAAAGGTAAATGTAGATAGTAAATAAAAGGATGACCTGATCTTTAACACCATAGTAATCAATATCTCTACAATCCACTATTTCACATCAAACCATTCAGAGTAATGTTGAATTTCAAAGACTGAAATAAAGATACTGAAAAAAGAGGAATTCTGCCTTTTTTTGAGAGTGAACAAAAGCTTTCGTCACTTTATTACATGGGTGTTCAGCTGGATCCAGAAAGAAGCACAGCGTGCACAGGTTATCTGCTCCAGCCGAGCTCTGCAGCTTTGGATTTCCCTAATTAGATTTTTCTTCTGTGTTCAGAAGGAGAGCTCATTAGTGAAATTAGCTGCTATTGTGTATGGTATTAACAAGTGCCTGTGGACAAAGTAGTCCTCAACCCACAAGGAACAGCATATGTATGTTTCTGTCTGTGTGTTTGCTAGCCTTTCTCTACTCGTCTATGTGGTCACAAAAAGTGAAAATGCCACTAAACCAAAAAATAAAATCAATTTGAAACCCTCCATTCCAGAAACTGCCATCCATGCCATATTTGTGTTTTATTGCAATATATTTTACTATAGGCTTGTACACAGTTACTTTCTTGTATCGTTTTTTCATTTTTCCATGCTGGAATAGAAAAGGTTCTTCCCCAAAATGTGTTGTCCAAAATGTCTTGGTATGCTGAAGCATTAAGATTGTCATTCTCTGGAAGTAAAGGACCACTTGAATTCAATAACACTGGATATGTCATGGTTCGGCCAGTGGCCGGTTAGGGCCACTGCTTTTTTGTTAGTGTTTCTGGTCCGTTTTGTTCTGTTTTCTGTTCTGTATTCTGGGGGGCTTTTATTCTGATGTGTTGTCTGAGTTTTGCTTATGTCACGCGTTCATGAGTTCCTTGGTGCCCAGCTGTCTTGTGTTTACGTCCTGATTATGTTATGTATTTAATCCTTCCTCATGTGTCCATCACCTCATTTTTCCTGTCCCTGATCTGATTCCTGTTTTCTGGTTTTCACGTTCCTGTTTTTGACGGCCCCCGTGCCTGGTTTTGTTTTGCCCTGTTTTGCTTAATAAAGAGTATTCGAGCATGGATCCCTGGTCTACTTGGTCCTTACCCCGAGGTAGCTCAGAGTCATGGGCTCGCGCCTTCGACTCTGACAGGGTAACACAATTTTATGAAAGGTCTGTTTCATTGCCATTTTAGATGTTTCTTAGTCAAGTTTTGCTGATTGAGAAAATCGCATCATTTTTTTTTCCCACCTTCAATGGTTCTAAAGATAAATTTCATGTATATTGTTCATTATAATGTTGTTATAATACTACTGTATTTTCATATTAGTCTCACTGATGTGTGTGTTGGCATCTACATGTACAACAAACAAACAACATATTAATATTCAAAAAGTTATAAGCATAACAAAAGACCGTGTCAGCCGAGCCACCAAATTAATTTTTTTCTAAAAATGAAGTTTCTAACTAAACCCTTGAAGCAACATGAAAATAAACATTACCACCAAAATCACTGTGCCGTGATTGTATAAGAAGCACAAAAAATGTTGCCTTGTGTAATAAAAAGCTGTATCCGTATACTTTTGACCGCACACACACACCTGAGAAACAACCACATAAGACACAAGGGATTCGACGACAGGCAAGGCCATTGAATCTCATAGGAAGGATCCCTACGGAGGTGGAGGGGGAGCCTACACTAAGCAACAACACAAGGTTCCAAGCGAGGCGTATCCAGAACCTCACAAATGGACACACTCGTGATGAGAGCTTTCAACGTCCCATAGCGAAGCAGACAAAGGAGTCCCCAACTAGCTGTAGGGACAGGCCATGGGTTCCTGAATGGGGAAGCCGACGTGAACCAAACACACAAGGCCCCAGTGAGTTGCAACTGTCACAGCATTGGGGACCTTCACTCAGGAGGGGAGCAAGACGTAATGGAACTGAAAACCAAAACTAGAAAGAAAACACAGACGCATGCACACACACACACACACACACACACACACACACACACACACACACATGCATACAAATATATCACTCATACACATACAGTGGTTAATATCAAAAGAATTGAGAAAGGTTTGCAAAATGGTTTATTGTTTTTGCACATAAAACAACACAAATGCTAGAAGTAGGTCTTTAGGGAAAATAGAAGATAAGAGATGATTTCATTAATGTTCTCTGGCTGTGTCTGGTTAGTTCATGTATTAAAGCTGTTCTTCTGTTCCAGCATTCCTGCGCTGCATCTGTATTTTCACATGCCGTCTTTTTGTTAGGTGTTTCTTCCTGTTTTGGTTTTGCCTTTGTGTCCTGCCTCAGCGCTGCCATTCGTGACAAATACAAGATTGCAGCTACTTTGATGTTTTATATCACATTACCCATTATCCATTATAGCATTTGGATCTGTGGATGACATTTTGTGTAGGCCATGACCCAACCTTACGCAACACATTAAAAGGCTCGAGAAAAGCTGTCTCAAGCAGAATGTGAGACCATGCTGTGGCAGATCATCCACTGTATATATTATATTTTAGCCAATTATCCCGAGAGAGGATTTCTTCAGTTCCTTTTGTAGATGTGACTACTTCCCCAATAACATCATTATCATGGGACCACTTTTACAAAAGAACAGAGCGGGTGCAATGATTTGTGTTGGGTTTTATACATTTTTTTTTTGGTGGGAAAACTCCTTATCAGGTCTAACATGAGTTAAGTGAAACAGTTTTATATTAGTATTCAGCCCTCAGTGTCAGAACATTCCCTCTCGTTTCTGTAATTTACTCCACAGTATGGGAAATTACTGTCTATTACAAGACATCATTGGTCTAAAAATAACCTCAAGTAGCAGTTTGAATATCTGTCAATCTAATCACAACCCAATTTGAGTCGGGGGGCAAATGTGCAGTTAAATGTCTAAATCAGCCGTGGGTTCCTTTGAAAGAAAGGAGCGCAAATAACAAAACTGTATGGGGAAACATTGTACCCACTGTAATATGATCTAATTATGTATAACTATTTAATCCCTGTTTTATCATCTTAAAGGCCAGTTGCTCTGTGTTGACTGGCATAGCCATATATTGTACATGCTTATGTGCAAATCTTAGCAAAAAGGGGCTTTTCCACTGAAAACAACTGGAGAAAACCAACTGTAATATCTGCTGCCATTACAGCTATAGAGAGAAATCTGTATCCATTCATTCTGTAGAGCATGTATGAGGTCAAGGTGTTGAATGGGGTTGAGGTCAGGGCTCTGTGTGGGCCAAGTCAAATTCTTCCACACCAAACTCATCCCACCATGACTTTATGAAGCTTGCTTTGTGCACTGGGACACAGTCATGCTGGAATGGAAAAGGTTCTTCCCCAAATGGGGACCACAAAGTTGGAAGCATGGTGTAGTCTATAATGAAGCATTAAGATTGCCCTTCACTGGAAGTAGGGGGCCTTAAATTCAACAATTTAAAGTGTGCTCCAACACACACATGAGAAGTGGGGACTACACAAAATTGCCTCTAACAGCTAATCTCCTGTATAACATTGGAGGCAAATTAGAGCATATGTAATGAAAATAGTATTCACTGGTAAAACAGTTGAAGTGAATAACCCTGACTATCTTGTTACAATGATAGTCGAGGAGTGAGATATACTAGTTCTTGACACTGATGTGTTGGAAGCTGGGTAATTGGTCAAGTGTAAGGACCAAATTGTGATGACTAGATGATTAGATCAGAGCATCTGCAAAATGACAGGGGAGTAAAGTCTAGCTCATCTGGTCCAATCTCACAGAAGAGCTGCTGTAGCAGAAATGGTTGAAAAGTTAATGCTGTCTAAGATAGAAAGGTGTCAGAACACTTAGAGCACTGCAGCTTGCTGATGAATCACCTTTTACTTTCCCTAACATGGATGGCTGAGCACATGTGCATTGCACTATGGAGGCACTATGATTACAGAATGTTTTGTGCCATTTTGAGAAGAGCCTTGCTATGTTTTCTCAAATATATCAGCATTGTGTGTTAGTAGACCTCACCATTAATGCAGTTAACTCACAGACTCCACTGTTACTCATGATAAAGGTGAGCCAATTCAAAAAGGTTTTGTAACTCTAGTTAATAATGTGAGCAAGTTTTACTGCATAATCATTTGCATTTCAATTCTCTTATTCTGGCAGATGTAACAAGTCAAACATAGATAGATGCCGTGTTCAAACCTTGCTGAAGCATCCATGTATCTGTGTTAGCCACATGATGTGTGTTGTGTATCTAGTAGCTCATTTTAACACTGTTGTCCCGGAACCACATAGTAAACTTTAACAGAGAGGACATTTCTAGTTCTATCGAACATGTGGCTTGTGAAATATTCGATATATTTCCATATATATTCCAAATAGTCCATATATAGGGGTGAAGGTGAAAATGTAAGAGTGGCTGAGTGAATGCTGTGGGACCGAACTTGTTTTGGTTGAAGTACAAGTTTAGTTATATATAGTTATAGTTGGGTGTTAATAATGATTAATGGTGTAAGTTATTTCTCTGAAACATGTACGTCTTTTTGTGTAGGACACGTCACTTGTGTTGAACCTGTGTTTCTAACTGCATTCATAGTGGGACACAAACATCAGTCAGTCACCTGAGCAAATTCAGTCTGTTATCAAACTCAGCACTGCATCTCTGCTAAAAATGGGACATCATGTCAAGCTCAGAGCAACACAGCCTTGCCAATCCTTTACGAAGCATTCTCAAAAAATGTGACTGCATTACAAAATCTGCTCAGCTGGAAACGTGTCTGACTGGGGGTACATATCCCAGCATAAGTGTGTTCCTTCTCGTCCTGCAAGTGGCCACTTGTGTAATGTAGGTGACACACTTGGAAGCTGGTGAGGGCAGGACAAAAGCAGTACTGAAATGGAGCACTGAGTAGTGAAGAGGAGGCCTGAGAAAAAGGGTGATGGAATCATTGATCTCACATGTAGCTGCTGCTGACAGAAAACAATGCTATACTGACTAGAAGATCAGTAAAATTGTTTGTTTTCAGCATTTGCTTTCTTTAGGTGGATCCAAACAGGATAATAGGACATTTAAAAAAAATTTTTTAAGGTTTAATGTGCATTGACTAGAAATATATGAGTCTTTTGGTCAGGCATGAAGAAGAAATCAAAACTCATCTTCAAATACTAAATCTGTCGGTTAAAAAAGTAATATCTTTTGGATCATGTGTCCTTTTAACCAGTGTTTTGGGTCCTAGTTACTTTTGGTACATAGTGCACAAATTTCATTCTAAATACATTAAGAAACAGCAATAAAACATCGGAGTGACATCTGACACAGAGATGCGTTTAATTATCAGTGCTTTCTTTACTATCACCCTTTAGGACAGACCAAGAAGACACAATAAGCTTTATAGGAATTAGCTGAAAATGCTCCTGTTTAACATTTCTCTCAATTCAACCTTATTTGTTGCCTGACATTTCCTGTAAGGAGCTCCAGAGTCGAAGGCCAAGCCAGAAACCTGTGCACTTTAAATGGCATTCAGATATTTGAGATCAGTTGCATAGTTTCCTTTCTAGAAGATAAGGTTAAGTAACCTGGTCCTAGTGCTGAACTCAAATTGGCAGAGTGGAAAAACACTGCTGGAAATAGATTCCTCTTAGCTTCTTGCCAAGGAGCGGCTTAATAAACAGTCTCTTGTGGTCAGCATCAACTCGGGCACAGGAACTGTAATCAGCAAGAGTGATCCTGGTGGATTAAGAGTGAACTACGGTCTTAAAAATAAAAAGGCCACAAAGGATTCTTTGGAAAGATGACAGAAGAGCCACCTTTGGTGTCCTAACTCATACAGGTGCTGGTCATATAATTAGAATATCTTCAAAAAGTTGATTTATTTCACTAATTCCATTCAAAAAGT